>VZTO01023331.1:127654-252712 GCA_013400615.1 Syrrhaptes paradoxus | reverse complement strand
GCGGGGGCCAGCCCCGCCGCCGGCAGGGGGCGCCGCCGCCACCCCGACCCGCGCCCTGAGCCGCGGCCATGTCGGAGCTGGCGCTGGAGGAGCTCTCGGCTCTCGCCGCCATCTACTGCGAGCCGGACGCCTGCGAGGTGCTGGCGGTCTCAGGTGAAGGCGGCCGCGCTCCTCTACCCAGAGCCCCGGGTGGCTCTGCTCGGCGACGTCTCGCCGCGGCACCTCAGCCGGGGATCCTGCCGCGGCCCGGCCCCGGGAGGAGGCTGACGGCAGCGCCGAAAGTGGGGGCCGGCCTGCCTGCCCTGCCGGCCCCTTTGTAGGGGACAAATGGTAGCGGGTCGAACTCGTTTATAATTAGCGACTGGCTTAATTCGAGCTGTTTGTGGGGCGTGCGGAAGGTTGCAGTAGGCGAGAGCAGCAGTGGGAGGGGGCTGGTTGCTGTGCACAGCAGTTGTGAGCTGTCACAGGTGTGGGCAGAGCAGGTGTTTCTCCTGAGGTCTAACAGGGGTGCGGCTGTTGCTGTGCAGGAGAAGCCTTGGGGCATCTCTGCTTCTTTCCGGGGTTAAGGTAGTAACCTGGGCCGCACCGATGTGCTGGGTGTTCTCGGAGCAGTACGCGTGTGGCTGTGGGTTTTACAGGGTGCTGCAGCTCCTGCGGGTGGGAAGGTGAGAAGATGTGTAGTGCTGGCTCCCATCAGCGGCCGGGTGCCGCAGGCTAGGGATGCGGTAGCTGTAGACACCTTTACTCCAGGTTTTCGGCACCGGCCATGGTGGCTGCTGATCGGAACATGATTGTAAGAGAGTGCTTCTGTCAGTCGGTGCTGTCACAGTGCTGTGAAGATGCCCCTTCAGCAAGGGAGAACAAATCTCAGTAGTTCAGTGTACAACAGCAGTTACTATCAGTCTTAAGGAAAGTGTCAGGTGGGATGTGCAAGCGGTGCGTGTCTGTTCAGATCCAGAGCACAAGTAAATTTTGCTTAGAGCCTACCAGAGATGTGGCAACTCTCCTCTATGTTTGCTGGGGACGTATATACACACACACACAGAATATGTGTGTATTGTGTATCACTTACTGCTCCCTGATGAGCTGGGAGCTACGGCAGCGTGCTGCCCGGCTCCCCAGCGCAGTGACAGCCATCAGGCACCTTCCTGCTGGGCGGGCTGCAGTGGAGTCCTGGAGAGTGCTGTTAGAAATGGATCCAGCAGCCTGCCTTCAGATTTTGTCTGCGTGTGTATTCAGGCCAAAAGAGCTGGGATTGATAAGGGAACACTTTTTTACTGTGAGGGTGACTGAGCACTGGAACAGATTGCCCAGAGAGGTTGTGGAGTCTCCATCCTTGGAGATACTCAAAAGCCATCTGGGAGGTGTGCTGGGCAACCTGGTGAAGGTGTCTCTGCTTGGGCAGGAAGGTTGGGCAAGGTGACCTCCAGAGGTCCCTGCCAACCTCAGCTGTTCTGTGATTCTGTAGAAATAACATTTTGCTACTTTGGGGTGAAATGTAGTGTGCCTGCCCTTGAGTGACTCACTGTAACTAAAAAGTTGCTAAGAAATTAATTGAATAAACCTCAACCTTTTATTTAAAAATAGTGTTGAAATAGATTCACACAGAACAGTGTGTGGTTACTTGAAAAGAGGACTTTGTGTGTAGGTGGCCTCAGGCGGACGAAGATACTAGTGTCTGAATGGAGCACAATTAAGTGGGGTCATCTAAAAGCAGAATTGTTTTGTGTCTAGATCAGTGTGCCACGCCTCTCTGCCCAGTGTAGGCAGGTAGTTCTGCCATTTTGTTTTTCTGATTGGTATTTAGAGCTGTATTTTTAAAATACAATGGATGAAATGTTTTGGCTGAGTTTTATTTTCTTAAAGTCAAAAAGTTCAGAAATGTTATTTCAGGCATAGTTTGAAAAGACAGTATCCAGACTTAACAGATGTTTGTTTTAAAAAATGTGAATGTATCAGAAAATTGCATATGCATGTCTTCTCCTCCAAATCTGGTAGAGAAATAACATGCACATCCTTCCCTGTGCTTCATATATAGAAAAATGATTTTGTGTTCTCAAGTTACCAGGATGTAAAAGGCTTAGAAACCTTCCCGGAACATAAAGTGCCACGAGTGCACAGCAGGATCAGGCTATTGTATTTGTATTGAAGTTACATGACCTTGCAGGGCCTTTAGCCAGGCTGTGTTCATGATGCCTTAGGATCATGGGTATCTGGTTGATTTCTATTGTTTTCTACTGGAATTGAAAAGATTATTTACAACAGTGTTTATTGGTAGTTTTCTTACTTTGGAAATTTACGTATCTTTTCTTTGGAGCTACAGAATCCCTTACTTTGTATACAGTTAACTTTTGCTGTATTAATTAACTTGCTTTTGCTTTATTTTGTCAAACCATATAAACTGTCATTGGCAAACAGCGCACAGAAGTAACTTCCAGTAAGACTGTTATGTTATGCTGTCTCTAATACATTGAGAGTAATTTGCGTGTAGATCCACAGGATCAAAAAGGAGACCATTAGGGATTTACGGTTTTGCGTAATGTAAGAGTATGCTTTTGCAGCTCTCTTGGTATGCTAAAAACTTTGGCTTTCTGGAATTTAAAAATGAAGCATTCATAATGTAAAATATGTTTTTATCAAAACCAATGTGTTGATGAATTTAAATGAACTAATTACAGCATATATTTTTTACCCTGCATATCTATTTACAAAGATTGGTGTTACAGGTAGAAATCCATAATTTGCTTGTTAATCTGTTCTCTTCTGGTTTGCTCACCAAGCTTGCTATAAAAATATATATTCTAAGCTTGTACCTTAGTAGGTGCCATTTTCTGAATTTAAAAATAGACTGCATGTGTTGCATAAAATGCCTTTGGGCAGGAGAGGAGGGGGATATCTGTCTGGTTGACATGGAACATAAAAAATCTGAAGTATGCTAGAGCTAAATACACTGATAAGCATGCAGCTATAGGCGAAAATGAGTTAAAAATGTATTGAGTTTAGTCTTATTAGCACATTAAATGCCAATAGAATGATGATGCCCAACCTTTTATTTCAGAAATAATCACTGTTTTGCTGTAAAGACAACTCGGACCTTGTAGCGTGTGCAAACAAAGGAAATATTTCTTTAGAGCCTCCTTACGCGGGGCGACGGTGGTTTGCTCTTTGTTCTGCCAGCCGTCTGCAGCGCTGGTGCAGAAAATGGACGCTGGGATGTTTAAATAAACTTTAGACACTGTAGCCCCAGAAACATTTTGAACCGATTCTCCTTTTAAAAAGTAAGTCTGAAGCAGATGTAAATGAGCACAGCTGGGCTTTTCGCGATGGCTCAGGGTGATACACCTTGGGATGCGAGGCTGCGCTGCTTCCTTCGGATTAGTTCATCATCACAGGGAAAGGTGCGAGATTGTTGCAGGCTTACGAATATGATCACTGCAGCAGGAGGCCCTTGCCGAAGGGGCCAGGTTGACCTGTCTGTTTATCCCTCAGTTACTTCTGAGTTGGTGAGATCTGTTATGACAAGCCAGTGAAAAAATCCTAGGAGGATTATCGGAAAGGTAACATGTTTTTCTGTCACTGTAATTAAGCTGGCAATAGAGTAGTATTCTTCAACTCACTTACAGGCTGTGCATTTTAAAATTTCTTGGTGACATAGTTTAAAATAAAGTGATTCATGGGTAGGAATATAATGATGTTAATGCCGTTCAGCCAAGTGCAGCTTGCTTTCAGCTGGCTGCGTGCCTGGTGAGGCTGCCCGGTGTCGGGGCAGCTGGCGGGAGGTGGGCTGGCAGGCACTGTCTGTGGGTGCTGCCATGGTCTGGCATGTGCCGGGACCCTCTGTGGTGGCCAGGAGGGTGCTGGGGGTCCCAGGAGGTGCATGGTTATGTGTACTGAGCCTAGTGTAATGGCAGAGGAGTTGTCGTTGCTGATCCCAAGTAAGAAACATTTGTCGGGGCAGCAGAAGGCAGAGATGGGAATAGGAAGGCTTGAGGTCTTCCTGTGCGGCTGCTGGCCATGGGTGAGGGCCACGTGCTGCCAGATGCACACTGTGGAGACTGGAGTCTCTTCCAAGGCTAGTGCATTTCTGAGGAATAAACTTGACTTAAAAATAGTCTGGAGCCTTTCAAAGGGTCTTAGAAGACTGGAGTCCAGGTCTTGTCAGGGAACAAGGCTTTGACATATAGTGCCTGTAGGTATGGACATGGTGGGGTGTAATTTCGTTTAACTCATTGGATTTGCATCCGGTATTTCAGCACTGGGTTTCGCTCTGTTTAGGTAGTGATGGTCTGTAGATGTTTGAAGACTTCCTTATAGTAAGGCTAGAGTTTGATTATTGGGTTTGGAGCATTTGCTTATTTTATTTTGTGACTGCTCTGACCTAGAGAGTTCTTCATGTGACCCAGGAAAGAGGCTTGGAAATGCCCTTGGCTGAGCTCTCTGAAGTGCTTCTGTCCGTCCAAGTCACTTTTTTGTGACTTTTTCTTTCACTTATTTAGTAAGGTTCAAATATAAAATCATAGAGAGCACTGAGGTTGGTTAGCAGTGTCAGGAATACTAATCAAACATAATTCAACTGACTGTCATGTAAAGGAAGGTAAGATAAGGTGGCGGGAGAAGAAGGCAAGTCACTTCAAAAGAGCTCCTCTGAAACTCAGCTCTGCTCTAATCTGCCTTTTAGATCTGGCTTCTCCTGTCCTCGTAGGATGAATCAGCCTGACATTTTAGCAATTTTTGAAAAGAAAAGGGGTGAAGTGTTTAGAATGAATCAAAGGGGTGAAGCAGGGAACATCTAAAGAAGATCGTCTTTTATCTGGTACCCTCTTTCTTCATGGCAGGGGAGCAAAAGTAGGTTAGGTCTTTGTCCCCACTTTTCACTTCATGAAGTTTTGTATTGTTTTTCTGTGAAACATGTTTTAGTCAAGAAGATTTTGTTGCAGGAATTACTGTACATAACTTTTATATTCAGCATCTTTGATTATGTAATTTATCAGGAGGATGTGGTCTTTTGCCCTTTCTGCTACATACTGTATGTATCCTTTCCATCCTGAAAATAATTCTGTTCTAAAGTACATCGACAACAGGTTTTGAGTAGATACGCAGATATTTACACATATGTAAGTATATGCATGTATACGTATGTATGTAGTATGTAGGGTCAGATGTACAACAGAGATGGTTTCATTATGTCAGTCCAACTGGTGTAAATATAGAGAAGTTGGCAGGAAAGAATTAAGCATATTTTCTCTGAAAGTTGTAGGGGACAAAGAATCTAACTTTTTTCTTTCCAAGTCTCTCTGCAGTGTGGAACTGCTTTTCAATGGTTGCCTTAACAACACTTGGTACAAGTCTGTTTGCCTTGTGCTGGTATTGATGTTAGAAGTCTTACAGATTTCTCTGGGAACAAAGTTAGGGCAGTGCTGAGTCCATCCAGAAAAGTCTCTATATTCAGTTGTCCTTGCTGCTGCTATTGAGGTGTAGAAGCTGACTTACGTATTTCCAAGAGAGACAATTCTTTATTACTGGCTTGTCTAGACTTTGTAAGAGCCAAAAGGTGTGAATGCTTTTTAGAATGTGTTAATAACTTTCTTTCTACTATGATATGGAAGTGTTTCATTTCAGGATTCCCTGCAAGTATAGTTTGAGCTATTGGTTGCAACTTCCCACCCCACAGAAAACCCCACACTCCTTATTTTATATAGAATGGCCTTTGAGATGAATTGTTAAAGAAAATAACATGATTTAATAATATATATATATTTCAACTTCAAGCAAACTATTGATGTTCATTTTTTCTGTACTTTCCAGAGACACATGGAATCACATTTAGAATTAAAATCAGCGTGAAAGAACTGCTGGATACAGATGTACATTTAAAGCTGTTATTTCATTTACCAGTCAATTATCCATCAACTGTACCAGATATTTCTGTTAGCTCAGACCAGCTTACAAGGGCCCAATGCATGGATGTGAAAGATAAATTACTTGAAGAAGCAAAGAAGCATCTTTCTGAACCTATGGTACACGATCTGATTCTTTGGATACAGCAGCATCTTAAATATGTCATTAAGCAATCAGCAACAGTTTGCAATGAAAAAACTACTTTGTCAAAAGGAATAAGTACAGAGGATGGTATCTGGATGCTACTTTTGCATTTAGATCACATGAGAGCAAAGGCAAAATACGTCAAAACTGTGGAAAAATGGGCTTCAGATCTAAGGCTGACTGGAAGACTGATGTTCGTGGGCAAGATAATATTGATTCTTCTTCAGGGTGACAGGAGCAACATTAAGGTGCAGGAACAATGAATGTTGACTAGTTCTATCGATTTACCACTGAAACCTATGTGTCTGAATATTTTGTGTGTGTTTTTCTAAGCTTAACAATTTTGGAAGCAGATTGATCATTAGCAGAGTAGGAAGGCCCAACAACTTTATTCTGTATTTAAGAAGAAGAAGGTATTCTGTGAAAAAGAATTGGTTGATAAGAGATACCTGGAGACCCATGTCCTGTGTTGCTTTGCTTCCCACTCTAGTTATACCCCTGTGTTTCCTGTGTTTCCTGATTGTAATGTGGCTAGGTTTAGTCTCCTGTATTTTCCATATGCCCCAGAAAACAGAAAATTTGTGATGACTAATTAATAGCAGACATCTCTCAAGCTCATTACTAACTGTCTCTTTCCTTGACTTAGACCACGTTGTGCTCCTAGTGCATGCCTGGGCTTTGAACTTCTTGTCTGTACTTACGAACTCCCACTGAATTAGGCAGGTTTTTGTGGTGATATTGGAGGAGAATGTGTTGGCTTTTCAAACTCATTGTCTCTAGATCAGTTAAGAGTGCACTTAGCTTCAAGCTGATGAATAGAAGCAGTCATGTGGTTTTTGGGATGGGCATTTTCAAAGTTTGATTGCTATATTCTGAAAAAACTCTAGATGTTTCATGTAGATTTTTGAATTTTACTAAACTTGGTACTAGATGATATTTAATACTTTGTTCTTTTTGTCATTTAGGAGTACTTGATTCTTCAGAAAACTTGTAAGGTAGATGTGGACTCCAGTGGAAAGAAATGCAAAGAGAAAATGATTAGTGTACTGTGTGAGACAAAAGTACAGTCACAGCATAAAAGGTATAATTTAATACAGATGTGGATAGAAAAGTAACAGAATTGATAATTACATTCTGACAAATCTGAGCATATTAATGTTTCCTTTTTACAATGTAGGTTTCAGACATTTGAAGTCCAAGAATATTCAACACTGGATGAGCTACAAAAGGAATTTGAAACTGCGGGACTTACAGCTCTTTTCTCTGAGTTTGTGCCTCCTCTCTTAAAATAAAATTAGAAGAAAACACTGGACTCTTTGACCAAAGCAGTAGTTGACTGCAGATGCTGATGGAAGATCAAAGGACTAATTTGGCAAATGACTTGAAAGCTTTTCTGCAAAAAATGCCAGAAGTACCCATCCTTTTGCAAGAAGGCAGTGGCAATTCATCCATTAAGCATTGATAATTTTTTGACATTTATGTATTGATAACTTTTTCCAGGGAACGTGGAATACGTTGTGATAATTGCGTGACAAGCATGAGAGACTTCGGGAAGATGTCATGTTAAAATAATAGTCTTCCCGTTAGACTCTGTTTTGCAAACCCTGTTTATCAATGTTTTGTTTTTTGTCTCTCCTTGTAGTGGTTTTTCATAATGTCCTGCCAGAAAGCATGATTAATTTTGCTTTGAAAGCTTATATGAAGATATTTCTGTAAAAAAGAATAGCAAACACATATTTGAGTGTGTGAGGACAGCATATACTTATTATCTGTTAGATGTTCACCTGCTAACTTTTCCTTCTCCATTTATTTGACAATAAATGCTAGACTGTTCATTTAAAGAAAAAGTTGATGTTACTTGAGGCCTGAAAAGCTTAGTGTTGTCTTTTTGAATGTTAGTTTTTATTCTAAAATGTATAAAAAACCCCAGGTGGAGAATTTAAATTGATTTAAAAGCTAAGATAAAGCCAATTGTAATATTCTTTGAAAGTTTACAGATTCTTTTTTTGCACTTTATCTAGTTCTACTGTCTGTGCATCTTTAGATATCTTGATTCAATTAAACTGTCAGAGCTGTATATGTACAGACTTCAGTCTTCTTTCTCTCAAGACTTCTGTCAAGTCTTCTGTCATTTTAGAAGCTGGTAAGTTATAACTCTCTGTTAAAATTTCCCTACCTTTAGCATTTTTTTTGATGGGTCAGTGGTGTAGGCCAGCTTATACATTTTTTTTTTATCACTAGTCTTTGTTTTACCTTAGTGTAATGTTACAAATTATATACATAATTTTTACAGATTGTGTTGTGCAAGTTCTATTTGCCTGGGAGAGTTGTGTACTTACAATTATTAATGTCCTTTGGTTTCTGTTTACCTGATACTGTTCTCTAGCAAGACTAGATAAATTGTCCTGTAGTAAACATTCTTAAGTCATGAGTTTCTCAGTAACTAGCCATGCCATTTCAATTGGTTTTAGCATGTATCTAAACATGTGCCTTACTTCCCTCTACAACTCATTCCCAGAACCCAAATGCCTCATGTATTTTTTATTAACTGAATAGATTTGATCAATTCAGTGTAAATTAATTTATCTCATTGTACTGGGGGGAGACTGGTACAATTTAGTTAGTTCCTGTAGTGTGGTTTTGCAAATCATTGTGTTAAGACATTTTGATTTCCAGTTTCATACTCAGACCATGAGGTCATACCTCTGTATGTACACTAGAAAAGCAAGTAAAGCAAACTATTAAGATTTTTAGGTTTTACTATTTGAGATGTCAAATGCATAAAGGGTTGTAGACTATTTGAGAATTTTAAGGAGTTTGGTAATTTTCCAAATATAGAGTGTTTCAAATATGTGTGTTGCATGTTATTTTATGCACCAAGGCTTATTTAATGAGATAGTAGCAAAAGCTCTTCTTAGTGAGCCTCTCATGTGTAACACATATAGTACTTCAGGCACAGGAGAAAACAGATTGGGTTAAACAGGTTTTACAAATCTGTTCTGTATTATTTTGAAATGGCTTCTTGAGAGAAAGGAAATTGAATTTTCTGTTTAAGTGTATGTGGAGATGAATTTTAATTTTATAAACAAGAATAAAACAGAAGTATCTTTGAAATATAAAAATAACGTGGATTTTAAATTATAGTTTTCAGAATTGAGCTATTCTCAGCTAAAATATCTATGTTGAAAAATCGTGTGTCAGTGGGGTATAAAATCTTGAAAAGACGCAGAGGCTCTGTCCTTATACTAAGTGATAGATCTGACAAGTATCAAAACCAAGAAAAGGCCGTTGCATGTACGGCGTAAGAAAACATAATCAGTATCTCTGCAAATGTTGTAAGGTTTTGCCAGATAGATTTTATGTCCTCAGCCAGATCTTTACTTTAAAATGCTCCATTTTCTGGAAGGAGAATAGTAATGTACTTGAGCACAACCAGTATCACAATCTTGGCCATTAAAGGCTGGTCAGTGCTGTACACAACATGAATATGCTTTCTGTTGATTTGGGGAATTGGGTTGAACAGTGTACCTAACTGTGTGATCTCTAATTGTGTGTGACTGCAAAAATAATTGAGGCATGCTGTTGTTGTCATCCTTCTTGCAAGATTAGATGCAGACTCTCCAACTACTACTCCCTACTACAACAGCTACTGCAATGAGCTGCATAAGAAAAGCCATTTGTAGAGTCAGTGGTTGCCAGTTGCACTTGGATATAAACTCATTTAATTTCTTGAATGTTATTGCCTGATGCCTTCTTGGTCAGAACTAGCATTCTGCAACAGCCAATTTTAAAAGTAAAAAAAGGTCAAGAGCAAATGACAATTGGATAAGTTGGAACTCTTCTGATCTGTGCTCATCTTGCTAAATGAGGTTGTTGTAAGAAGCTAGATGATTTCAGTATTTCAGGAGTTGTAAAAAGTAGTTTATATAATGTAAGTGAGTTTGCTACTCGCTAACTTGCTTTGGACAAATCAACAAGTCTGGTGTAGGAAAGGACTGCAGTTTTTTTGCTTAGTTTGGTGTGCTTCAGGAGAATTACAAATCTCATCAGCTTGATACTGTTCAGACAGCAGAGAACATGAAAACTGATGTAAGTCTGATTCTGTCAAAGCAAATGTTTTTGTCTACCTATCAATCAGTCACTTATTTTGAAGGGTAGGAGGATATCTTGTGTTCAGACAAGTAAACAATATTTTTAAAGGTTGTTCTTTTGGGAGGATGTTACAACTGTCTGTTAACCCATGGTTTGTTTACATGTATTGTAAAAAGAGATGGGCAAGCCTGTGAGCCTCTGGGGCATGGAAGTCATTAAAATGCACACTGTGGTGCATGTTCCGCCCTCCAAGGGAACTGAAGCAGACACAGAAGAACAAAATGCAAGGAGACAAAGTCAAAACTCCTGAGAGTCGTTAAAGAATGCATATCAATGTCTAAAAAGTTAGTGAAGTATATATAGCTATCAGAATCTGACAATTCAATTGCAAGGAAAAATAAATCCACAAAGAAAAAATGGTTTAACAAATAAGAAGCTAGCTTTCTTGTGGCTACTGTGCTATAAATAGTTCTTCAAACTGCATGGTTAGTAAAGCCCCATTTCCTATGGACTTTCTTTTTTCTAAACAATTGTGCACATGAAGCCTTTCTTGCAGAAGAGACATTCATGATGGTGCTCTCCCAGGTGGGTTCCCCAATGCCTGGTGTTGATTGTGCTCTCAATCATTGAAGTATCAACAGTGTTTTTTTTCTCTGCTACCTGTTTTCATCAAATTTGTAGGAACTTAGTTTCTTTCAGGCTGTTAACCTCTCACTTTAGTTGAAATGAGTTGAATTCAGAAGTTCTAGAAGAATTTTGTAGTATAAGTATGCGTGCTTCTGTATGGATAGCACAGCTGCATAGCTGCAGTTTCCTTTGAAAGTCAGGCTAAAATGAAAGCTGTTGCAATAGGACTGGCTACTTGAAGAATCGAATATTTAGGACAGAACTGAAGTTTGATTGGTCTTTTTTAATCCCTTGGCTTATTAAGTATGAAGAAAACAAAAAAAATGGGTGAAGAAAGTAAGACAGATAGAAATAAGAGCAAAACCCCCAACCCAACATCAGCCCTATTTCTACAGTTGTTTTTGCATGAATACATCACATCCAAAGCATCCATTCCAATTCAGAAGAGACACTCTTGATCTGCAGAAGGGTGGGGAAACTGCAGTTGAATGGATGCCTTGGGTGGGAATCCACCAGTTTCTAGAAGAGACACGGGTTGTGTTGGGCAGGTTTGTTGGCAAACAGGCCACATTCCCTTTTTCTTCTCCTTTCATATTATTCATGAGTGTTGTATGTCTGCATTTTCAGTGGTACGAGAAGAAGGATGGTCTGGTCATCTGAGGAGCTCTTTTCTCTCATAACTCTTTGTGCAGCAAGTGTAAACTGAAGTAACCAAAAGGGCGACATGAGATCCGGCTAATTTTTATTATTACATGTAACAATATGTCTTGCTATGTATGTCTGCTACTACTATGGCAGAGTAGCGATGTCTGTGAAAACAAGTATGTTGGATTGCTAACAAATTAAATTACTCCATTCCACAAGAAATCAATCTTCCTACAGTTTCATTTTCTAGGATCGTTACTGACTGCCGTTATGACCAAGGTCTGTAGATAAAACCATATCTGTCTTGGTAGAGAGAGGAGAAGGAATAAAACTCTCTTCAGTACTAATCTTTCAAGGCATTATATACAACATTAATATATACTATTTATTTTTAAGGGTTTTTATTATTGTAACTTGGAAATAAACCCTTCCAAGCAGCACATTCTGTGAAGTAGCCTACCATTCTGGAGAACATGGATGTTCTGGTTTCAGCTGTGGTGGCATTAACTTTCTTCACCGTAGCTAGGGTGAGGCTGTGTCTTGGATCTGTGCTGAGCAGAAGGCTGATAACGTACTGATGTTTATAGTTGCTGCCAGGACAGTCGAGGACTTTTCAGCTTCTCTGCTGTGCTGATGTCCGCAGGTACAGGAGAAGCTGGGAGGGAGCACAGCCCCAATTACTAGCCTAGGATTTGACCTTAGGTTTAGGATTGAGACCCAAACTGGCCAATGGTCTGTTCCATATCATGCACGTCATACCCCGTATATAGATGAGGCTCTGTCTGGAACTTCCCTCTCGCTCTCGATTGGCTCTAGGATGCTCGGGCTCTTCTCTTTTCCAGGAGTGCAGTTGTGGGACTCTCCAGGCTCCAGGATGGTTAGCCAGGAATGGGCTGGGCCCTGGTTGCCAAGTGGTGAGCGGTTGTACTGTGTATCTCTTATTTATATATTTTTATATATTACTATCATGGTCATTATTTTAAATTTTATTATATTTTGGTTATTAAATTGTTCTTATCTCAACCCACAAGTCTCTTTTCCCTTTACCCCTTTAATTCTCTCCCCCATGCCTGGGAGAAGGGAGGGCAAGTGAGCGGCTGCGTGGAGTTGGCTACTAGCTGAGTGGGTTAAACCATGGCAACCACAACTTCAGTGGAAGTAATGTGAAGTTCCAGAAGAGGGAAATAATTTTAATGGGGGACATCGTCAGTAGTGGGAATTCACCAGCTTTATAATTCTTGCACACTGCCCCCACTTTGTTATTTGCTGTTACAGGGAGGATGAGACACTGTAAGAACTCATAGATGAAAATCCTTGACATGATAAATTAAAAAACACAGAAAGTCGATTTAATTGTATTGTGACTAACGCTAATTTTTGTGGTTTTTTAGTTCTATCTCATTTTTCCCATAATAAGACTCTGTCTCATTTCTGTGTGAATGACCCACAAAAACCACTGAGATTAGTACAAATTATATGCAGAAGTACTGTAATGAGCCTAAAGAAACTTCATAGTGAAAAAATATTTTGTTTACATTATTTCTTTTAAAAATAGTTTAATAAACCCTGCGTATGCATGATTTAAAACCTCGTCCCTTGATTTGTTCAGCTTTATCTGTGAAAATACAAACATAATCATGTTGTAGCTCATTTGAAATAAGATGATGAAATGTTGCACACACTGTATTTCTGCCAGAGTTTGAGACTGAAATTGTTTATATTATGAAATATTGCAATTGCTGGAATCAACTTGCATAAATCTTACAGTAGTATTAGGCATTATCATCCTGTCTCTTTGTGCGTAACATATGCAGCACTGGTAGCACTCTGTTCTTGTTTTGTATTTCACATGTATACTTAATTTTATGTTATCTTATGCAAGAGTTATGATTGTTTATAGGCTTAATTATAGATATAAATAGAACTTGAAATGTAAATATGCTAATAGTGTTTTGCACTTTTTGTTCTGTGCTGTTTTCATATATTGGCTTTTATATCAATATTAGTTCGTGTTTTCTAACCTCACAGCATTATCCTGCAGTGAAGAGAACTCTTCAGAGTGACAGAAAAAATTGCTTGAAAGACACATTAATTTAAGGAATTCTTTGGACTCTAAAACTGAATCACTTAATATTTTCAATTAATTATGCATTCAGGTGCTTTAATTTTATGCTAATAAGGTAATAACCATTACACTTTTGATTTTCTTTGTGTTTCTTAACGTAATTCAAGTAATCTGTTTGTGTCCTGCATTAGAACATAGCTGATCCTGGAATTGGGGTCAATATTTTATTAGTGTTTCCCATTATAGATGTCTGTGATTCATTACATGCATGCATTGTTATCTATTGTAACTTGAATGCAAAGAGTCTTTTTAGGATGAAACGTGGTACAAAAGATCGCTGCATGAGAACAATAACTCTACTTTGTGCTTCTTTTCCTATTGTCACCTTTTACATTCCTGTGAATAAGAAATGAAGGCTGATTTGTATGGAAAGTAGTCAAATGATCACTGCTTTCTTAAGCTGAGCTTAACAGGGCAACTCACTGTGTTAGGGTAGATCTTGGTAACCACTGGTGGGAGGTGGGGTACTCTCTAGGCCGTCATGGGACCACTTTTGGCAAGAGCTGACTTTTCCCCTGAAGCAATTAGCTGGATATGTCTTGAACTTTATGTAGAGAATTGAGGGAGCTAATTTCACCTATGCAGAGAACAGACTGCTGTTTAATCTGAGCTTTACCCCAGGAGAGCAGCCTGGCATTCCTTTTAACCTGAGTGCCACAGCGGCAAATAACCTAAAGTTTACACTTGTGCTAGTCACAGAGATCGCTGCAGAGCAAAATCAGTGCCATGATTTTAAGACTGAAGGTGCTAAAATCAATGTACCTTTACGCTTCTCAGGATGCACTTAGAAAAAAATCAGCACAAAATGATTTTGTTGGTCTCTGATCGATTGCTCATCTCTAGTAGTATACAGAGGGAGGGTACATTTTTATGGGAACTGATGCTATGAGTATCTTTCAGTCAAGATAATATAAAAAGCAGTTATTTTTTAAAGTAAAATAACCGAGTTACTTGTGTGAACGCTGTCCATGTGAGATGCTGAACAGAAGCTGAGCTGCATGGATAGAGCTATGCCAGAGGCTGATTTTTATCTGGTAGAAGTGGAGGTGTTAGAAAGGAACAGACGGCAATAAAAACACTGGTGATGTGGTTCTTGGAGAAGCCAAAAGAAAGCTTTTTTGGATTGATTACTCTCTGGAGAGAGGTTTGGGAATGTGAGCAAAGAAATAGTTACTGTATCCGACAAGTAGAAATGCCTGAAATAAATACGCAGCTTCATTGTAATTTCTCTTTTTAGCAAAAACGGCGTGTAGAACTGAAAGCAGGTAATGGAAGTTTTCATGGGTATAAAGATGACTAACCTCGCTCAAGAGCTGTAGGCTGTCTATGAAAGAATTAGAGCAATGCTTAGAAATTTTCCTCAAACAGCTCAGGGATGACAGAGGCTCTGTAGAGGCAATGGCCTCTGAAGGGCTCGTAAGACTGGGAAACCAGGCTGTCGTACCTCTGGGTGGCTGGGCAGATTGATGGAAGTCGTGACCAGCGGCTCCCAGGAGCAGATTATCTGCAAAATGTGGGTGTTCTGGAAAGCAAGGACTAAGAGGGTTGACAAAGCACTTCTGGAAAAATATCCGCTTATGTGTGGCATCAGAGAATGCAGGTAAGCTTTTAATTTTTATGAGGCTTTTTCTGCATTGATACTGTAGAGACCTGTTAGATGGTCCTTGCTCAGATAGTGTCTTGGGAGGCTTATGTATTTCAGTTCCACATCAATTACAAAGACTGTTTTGGATGATAACAGTGGTCAGTGGCATTACAAGATTAAAGATTGAAGTGCTGCAAACCGATCCTGGGTCAAGGATTTGCTATGGGATTAAGAGCCACCCTTTAAGTATGGGTTAGACAAAGGCACATCTAATATGAGCAAAAATGGGAAAGAAAATACTCCACTGGAATGGCTATGAGAGTTCCAGAAAATTGTGTTTCTGAGGTACCAGCATGGCAACAGAGAACTTGAAGGTTGCCTTTGCATCGACAAGGAGCCAAATGGTAGAAGCTGAACGGGGTGTGAGGGTGTCAGTTAGAGCTGCTGGCCTGTATGGTACCTGGAAGGTGCCTGGAGCTCAGCAAAGAGTGTGTGGCTTTCCTGCCAGCCATGCTCCAGATTTCTTTCTTTCTTTTTATTTAACAGCAGCTGCAGAAAGGGAGCTGGAAGCTGCTTGCTATGAATTCTGTTATTTAGTTCCTGTAATACTGATTATTAAAAGTTGCTACAGGTTTCCTTCAGACTAATTTTGACAAATTGGGGGAATGCTTTTTAAAGTAAAGGCAGGAACAGTGATAAAACCTCAGGAGAAACTGTTCATTTACATATTGACGCTGAGAAAGAAAATTGTTGTAAGAAGGACAATCACCAAGCAGAGCGGGAATAAAGACATGTCCCCAAACAAGTCCAGAGTTGCCATCTTTCTGAGCTTCTGGCAGAAGCTGGTGTGAGTGCTCAGCAGAGGAGAACAGGCATCTGTGCAGTAGTGCCTGTTGCTGGCACTGAAGAGCTCTTTGTGGGGGGAAACTGGGGACAGCTAAAGGCAAAGCTCGGAAGTACAGGCAATGTACATGAAATGACAACTTCTAAGGTCTCAGCTTTTAAACAGCCATGGAAACTGGGCTTCCGTCTGATGTGTAACAGTGTTTGTAATACCCACAGGAGCACTGGTACTGGCTCAGAAATATTTATTTCACTGATCAAATCTATTGGAAAAGGTAAATAAATTGAAACCATGGAATCAGTTCCAAAGGAAGAGGGTCATTGCGGAAGGTGAAGCTGTTCAGGACTGGGGAATGCTGGTTTTGAAAGCCAGGCACTTGGAATGTTCTCGGTAGCTGGGACAATGAAAAGTGATCACTGGGATTTTTTGCACAGTTATTATTAATAGATATGTAAAAAGTGAAATAATTGATTCTTGTGTAGTTTATGGATTTTTTTTCTATAGATTTGTTGCTAAGTTGAAACAAATGAGTTGTAGATAATTATTTAGCAGCAAAATAAAAAGTTTTCTTGCCTTTACGTAGAATGTGAGATTGAAAGTCCTAAGAGAAGTTTTAGCTGTTAGGTTTCCTATGGATGTGAAGTAGGAATGGGTTACAGCTCACTGAAAATCTCTTACCAACAGCAAATCATGAAAAGTGGAGGAACAAATGTTACAAAATTTCAGGTGCTGTGAAATAAACTACCACAGAGAAAGATGTGAGTGCATGTAATTCCTGTTACTCAGTATTTCACAGGGACTCTAGGGAGTACCAGCAAGGGGGTCTAAGATTTTTCTGGATAGAAATAAGGATTTTTTTTTTTTTTCCTGAGCCAGCATCAAGATATTCTATTTATGACATTTTCCAGTAGCAGAAAGAAAAGGGTTGTACTTCTGGAATCATACCATGAAGGGGTAACAGAACTTTTGACAAATCTGTAGGTCTCATTCATAAGTTTTAAAAAAAACCCAACACAAACAAATGCAAAAATACGCACACGGAAATATCAAAGTCTTTCTGAAGAATTCTGGTTCTTTACCCTGAAGACAAGTTTGTTTTTTTTTTTCCTTGTGTAACAGACTTATTTTTGTAGTGCCCAGTAGCAAGCAGGAGAGGAAGCAAGAGGCCTGGGAAAAGATTGCTTTCATGGCAAAGCATAGCTTGTGGCAATCTGAAGTGACAGCTCTTAGATTGTGCATGGACGTATTTGAGAGGCTACTGTCTGCACAGGTAAGGAGTGGGTTTTGGTCTGGTTCTGTTTTGTTTTCCTATTAAAGCCAGAGGGGATGATGGAACATGATAAAACCTTTGAAGAAGAACTAGTGTGTGAACAAATAACCTGCAGTGAACCTTGGGTTGTCGCTCAAGGTCAAATATGGTGTGAGTTGTTCCAAAAGGCAGTAATTTCTCTTTGGATACAAAGTAAAAAGGGTGGACTTTCCGGTGACCAGCAGAAAACTGAGGCTCCACGGAAATAGGAAGTTTTGTCAGTTCTGAAAAATTATTGCACAGTGTGGTAAAAATCAGAAATGTGGCCCACACAGACTGCTCTTCGTTTGGTCCACTTTGTTTCACAACCCCTTTTGTACTGAGCCTAGCCAGGAGAGCCATTACAAGGGCTTCTGGAGTGATTGCGTTATGACAGAGACACCCCAAGGTTTTCAGCAATGAAATGTTATTTCTCTGGAAAACAATAGCCGTCAGTGGTAAAGCCACCGCTTCCCGTGGGGGATGCTTGTGGCCAACACAGGCTGTGTGTCGCTGCAGTTCCTGCGCTTGCCAATGCTGACCTGAAGGGGAGAGCAAAGGTTTGCTTGTTCAAGGGGTGGGTTTGTACTGACAGCAGTGGCTTCCTCGCTTTCTCTCGTGGTCGGTTGGAGGGCAGCTGCAGTCTGCAGGAGCACCAGTGGGGCGTGAATTCAGCCTGTCTGGCCCCAGGGCTGAGCAAGCAGCTCTGGCAGCTGTGGCTGGAAGAAAAGGGGAGTGATGTGCTTTCCATCTGGGCAAACGGTGCAGAAGGTGTCCCGGCAGTGGTTGTCCTTGGCCAACCTTGGGACAGGCACAAGGGGTTAGGTGGGCATCAGAGCTGGTCTTAGGCTACATGAGAACTGATCCTGACAGTGCCTCTGGGGACACCTGACTGTCACCCCACATGCATTATGGCCTCTTCTCTAAAGTAACAAGTGATAGGACAAGAGGAAATGGCCTCAAGTTACACCAGGGAAGGTTTAGGCTAGATATTAGGAAAAATTTCTTCACTGAAAGAGTGGTCAGGCATTGGAACAGGCTGCCCAGGGAGGTGGTGGAGTCACCATCCCTGGAGGTGTTCAAGAAATGTGTAGATGTGGTGCTTAGGGACATGGTTTAATGAGTTAGGTGGTGTTGGGTTGGACTTGATGATTCTTGAGGTCTTTTCCAACCTTAATGTTTCTATGATTCTATGATTATGTGCCACATTATGCCACTAACTGTCCAGGTTGTCACAGGGGTAGTTTTTATATATGGGCAATTCTAGCCCTGACACTAGGAACCATCTTGCTGTCAAGAGGATGGGAAGACCTTAATTCCAGAGCTCTGTGCTACAAAACACCATCCTTTTGTGTTTTTACTGTGAAATGTCTTTCCATTTGTAAGGTGTAAGAAAATGACCAAATAGTTAAAGTCAACTACACAGCAAAATACCAACAGTCTGGAATAGGGACTGTCAATCTGTGACAATCCATCTGCTGTCAATTATATAAATGGAACAGTATGTGTTTGTTCCTCTTCAGAAATGTAGTTTATGCAGTCTATATAAAGGCAAATTATTTAGTGCAGTGCAAGAAAAATTCTTTTTTACCTATCTGAAACCAATTTAATATTAGCTGATGAAACCATTAGAAGATACTGAGCCCAATATGAATCCCTTTCGTGGAAGACACGAAGTGGAGGAGTGGCTTATCTCACAAAAAGCCTGCCTCCATTTTGGAGGTAATGGGTTTTTTATTTTCTCACTTTCTTAATAATAGAGGAAGAGAGACGGATAGATGCTAGAATACTCTTCTTATCGTCTTCCCAGCCTATGCTCTCATGGAGAGGAGTAGCTGGGAGTTGAAAGGGGAAAAATCCTGACTATTGTGCTTTCCTTGAGATAAGAAATATTTTAGAGCCCCTTGTCTCGTGCATGAAACCTGGTAAAAGGGAGTTATATTAACATATGGGAGAGTTTTGGTGAAAAACATATCTTAGCCTCAGGAGTCTGCTTTTGACTCTTGGTTTGTCTGGATGTTTTATATGTCTTTGAAAATGGATGGTAAAAGGGGGCCTGTGAGCCACATGGGCTGAGATTGCTGCAGTGACCTGACGAGGTGAAAGCACAATTGAAAAGGTCTATTTTAAATGTTTAAGGAATTAATAATTGCTGAAAAGTGCAGATTACTAGAAGAACAAGCATTTTATATGCCATGTTACAGACAGATCCGGCACTCATGGGAGGCATTTGTGACAACAGTCTTTCAGTGGGTGACATTTATGTACATGATAAAGAGACAAGGCCTCTTTATGTAAAATTTACAATGAGCTTTCTAATGTCATCAGTTTTTTTAGGCTTAAAAAATTCCTTCTCTCATAAAATTAACCCCTTGTGTTCAGTGATCAGCTTTGGGCATTGCAGAGGATAGCCCCACAGGTGTGTGTGGCAGGGGATGTGCCGGGGGGCAGTGGGGCTGGGGACCTGAGGGGGAATGGGGCAGGATGCTGCTGTCCCCTGAGGGTGGATGGGGCAGGATGCTGCTGTCCGGGGGCACGGGGCAGCCAGCAGGGCTGTTTGCAATGGCTGCTGCTGTTGGACTGAGCATGGCAAAAAAGATGGAGGGGAAAATGCGTTGTTAGCCTTGTTTTTTTCTGAACATCTGTTTGGGAGTTGAGAAGGAGATTTATATGACTTTTTAGTGATGTAGGGCCAGTAAACAATTGCAAAGTAGAGAGGGGATAAAGAGGAAATACTGAATGAGAGAGAAGGAAAAGGACATTGGACTAGAAACTGATGCTGAAACCAGTGTGAGGGAACGGAGTAGAGTGCCAGACAGAGCACAATGTGTGAAAGCAGAGAGCGTGGATGGGGACCCGCAGCTGCTGTGAAGCTTGGTCTCCCAACCTTTGTAAACCCCCAGTGTAGCCACTGGCTGCTTGGACCCCTTGCTGGAGCAGGTGGCTTCTGTGTGATGGAGATCAAGAGGAAACAAAATGTATTGACTTTAATTAAACTGGGAATTTCCACATCCTAGTGAGAGATTTGTGGCGTTGTTCACCCGTAATACTTTCAGGTTTACAATATAGGAACTGATAATAACTCTCAGTAGAAGGCCATAAATACTGTCTCTCTTGAAAGCAGCAAGGTTATTCAGTCCCTCAAAAACTTTCAATAAACTGTACTCAGCAGTAACTAGAGATGTCCAATCTGAATTAATTTTAGCAAGAGAAACTCTACATGCTAGAGTTTTTGTTGGGTGATAAGTGGACAAGGCTTTGGATTCAGCCATCCCCTTACATTCTTACCTTTGAAAAGAAATATTTTGGTTTAGGTTGTTGTAAGTGGCACCTGTGTGGAGGTTTAAAGGACAAATCCTGACACACTGTCTCTATAGGTTGCATGTTTTTGTCCAGACTTTCTGTGTGGAGAGAGGGATATGTGCAGGGAGGCTACAGTTTGCCGAGCAAAGCTGTGAAAAGACAACTTTGTGCACGGGCTTGAGAAATCTGCGGAGGTGAGGGGATGGCTCTGGGGAAGGGTCTATGACCACAGCTTTGGCTGTCCGTGGTCCCTCTGGACCCTCTTTATCCTATCTAATACAGCAGTGGTAGGTGCAAGAGAAGCTTTACAGTGAGGACATATATTCCCCCTGCTCTCCCAAAACACTGCCTTCTCGCTGAGCCTGCTGTGTCCCTGATTTAATCCAGAATAAGCTGCATTTTGCTAAGAAGTGCACTAACCCATTCAGATACCGTCTTAGATCTGGCAGGCTGCAGCGCATCAGAGTACTTTGATAAGCATCATGTCTCCTTGGAAACTACTACTTAGCCGTAACTTGATGCTACATTTGGAGTGTTATGATTAATTTAAGCCTTGCTTCTGCAAAGACACATGGTATGGGCCTCCTCCTGCAGAAGTGAGGAGTCTTGTTGAGCTTATCAGAACAGCTCGTATGTTTAAAAGTGTGCCTGTGGGGTTTAGGAGTTCTTCTCTGAGTCTCTTCAGACTCTGCTTTAAGCTCGTTGGTTATAAATCTCACTTGTTATCCTTAGGTATATTTTTAGAGTCTGTTGTCTAATTCGATATTTTAAAAATATTTCTAAAAAGTCTACCTCTACAGTTAAATATAAAGCTCCTTCTGAGGCCATTAAATAGTATTTTAATTAGGCTGGTAAAATTGCTTTTGGCTTGTCTTTAAAGTCTTTAGTATCTTATTTCTATTAACAAAATAGTAATCAACTTTAAATTCTAAAATGTAACCAAAGTAGGTCATATTTTTATTAACTGGAGATAGATAATGAATGTGCCCTGTATAAAGATTTGGATTAAATCTTCTGAGATGCTGAGGATAGTGTTTTAATTAAGGTAATCCTTATTTGCATCTAACAAACACTATTGCTGCTTAGAAATTTAAGACCTTAGTGATGCATATTAGTACATTACCTCAACGAATCTAATAGAGATTTAATACTTGTATTTGAAGTAGCAATCTGTCATAAATTAGCAGCATTTGCATAATAAATTTAAACCATGTTATTCTTTGCAGAGTTTTATATAATTAAAGAACACATTCAACATTAAAATTTTGTAATTTTATAGCACTCAGAAGGTGTACTTTGTTGTTGCTGTTAAACTAGTCCTTGTTTTTATCTACTTGTAATATAGAGAAGTCCAGATACCACAGCAGCATTACGTATGTGTGCTAAGTTCATCCCTAACTCCTCAAGTATTTTGGGACACTTGGCATAGAGAATGGGACTGTGTGTACCATCCCACTGAACTCTAAAGTGGAATTCACAAATAATGCTTTAAAAACTTGGTAGAAGATTTAATAATTTGCATTGTAAAATGTTACAAGTCCAATGTTTGAAGTACAGATTTGGCCTGTGGTGCTGGCGAAAGGACTGTACTTGATACAGACCATTGCAATCTGTCAGTATAGATGTGTCCTATAAATTAGCATAAAATGATGCTCCTATGAGGAGTTTTGTGTTATATGCAGTCAAGTAATATTAAATACTTATTATTAATTAATATTATGTCAAAGTCACTGACTATTACCATATGCTTGCTATCTGTAGATGACAATTACTACAGTAGTCACAGATGAATCTTTTCGGATGAACAACTTTGCTGTCCTATCTTAGTATGACATTCTGTTTTGTGGTTTAGAGAAGAGGGAAACCAGGACTATGTAATAAAACAGACCAGTCTTGTTCAGGCCCTTCACTAACTGTTAGTGTTTGCTATTTGTTATAAATATTGTTCTTTAAATTGGCAATTGATATATAAAATTTACACTCATTTACACTGTTTTCTGTTGGCATCATTGGTTGGCAAATTACAATCTTTCCTGTGTTTGTTATACTGGTTGCAGTGATTCTGCCTCTCTTCTCTCTTTATTTTAGCGTTCTTTAGATTGATGCTGAAAATTACATGTTATTTTTTTCTTTCTTCATAAACCCGTGTCACAGATGTAGAAAGACCTCAGCTACTGAGATCAAAGGTTGCTAAACTTTGCTGGAGAGCATGGCATAAAGCTCGGCTGTGATGAATGGCACTAGGACTTGAAATAAGAGTAGCAAGTCTAAGAGCATGAGTCACTGTACTAGGTTGTCATGTCTGCAGGAAATTTGTGTGAACTGCTGGCTGAAAGCATTGACAATTTTCCATTAGTAATGAATTACAGTAGTAATTTCATTAATTTCTTCACCTCAGTCAGGATACGTTAGTGTAAGTTGCTTAACCAAGCATCAGAGGAGCCACTGCAGTTAACCTTTAGTCCTTTGCTGTGTAACCAGGACCAGTTAAGAAGTAAATTAGCGTAACATACCTTTTAAAAAAATTACTTTAGATAAGCAGCAGACATAATTTTTGCCTGTTTTTAATTTAATAGCAGGTTTATGGTTTTATGCAAAACCATTCACATTACATCTGACCCTCTGGGAGCTGGGTTTTTTCGTCTGTGTAATTTGGTGTCTTTAATAATCTGCTGTCTGTTAAATCCAGCACAGGCTTGATTAATGAATTGTGATGAACCAATGCATTAATTTACAGGTTTGGTCTAATACCCTAAAAGGCTACATCAGTGCTTCCAGTTATTAGTGCTAATAAACTTGAGAGAAAAAACAACGTGGGGAAGGATAAGAGAAGTTAGTATGTGACAAGTCTTGTCTTTATTCAAGCATTTATATTTGCAGCTACTTTTCTGACAAGGGGACTGCAAAAGCCCTTGACAACACACAACATCAAATCAAGAAAAGCTTCGTAGTGTTTAAAAGTGTTGTAAAATTTCTGAAGCTGTTTGTGTTCCATGGTCAAATCCTTTTTCACTGCTGAAAGTCCTTATTCAATATAGCTTTTCATGCTATATTTTTGACTACTGCATAACATAGTTTTGAAGTCCTTTGCTGTTAAATTCGTGGCTGAAATACAGTCTTGAATGTGAGCTTCTCTGAAAAATCACTCCAGAACCCCGGTAGGTGGTAGGTAGGTATGCGTATAGGGAGGCATATACATGAGAACAGTGGGTGTTTGACATTGACAAAATTTGCTATGATGGGCAACTTATTCCTAAGATGATACTGAGGCTTTTGAGATGATATTTTGTGAGAACTTTAAATATTAATCTACAAGCAAAATTGCAAAATTTTATTTAATTTAATTATTTTAAAAAAACTCTTCATGTGTCTATTGCATGTAATGATTCAGAAGAGTAGAGTGTATTCTGTTAAGTCTCAGAAGAGCTGGTACATTGAGAAAAGGGAATAATAATTGATTTATTTATTTTTTATTGAGAAAGTACGGTTTGGGAATGGGATAGTAATATGGTGTGAAGATTTTAGGTTGGTGTAAAAAAAGTATGAAATTTTGTCTTTGATGCTGAGCCTTTAGATCTTGAAAACATCTTAAAACAGCATAGAAGTTCAAAGAAAGGGCTGTGTGTCCTCTCTCCTTGGGTATTAGCTCACAATACTGGATCTCAAACTTCAAATTACAATTCCAGTCTTGTCTTGTTCTGATAAATATAATCTAAGAATTATTATTTTAGACATTGATATATCCATCTTTTGTCTATTAAAATATAGCATGACGTTTAAAGCCCATTTTAGCAGTCATGCCTCAGGCATTTTCTTTCTAGTGGGGCAGAGGAATTTTCACTTGTCCTTGAGCTAAATGACACTGGTATAGAACTGGCATCTCTACGTCTTGCTTCAGCATCTATGACACCAAAGCATTGCTGGAAACCTTGGAATAAGACAGAGAAATTAACACTATTTAGGCTGAGCAAAATAATTTCCCCCTATTTCTGTTGCTTCTTTCACTTCTTTACTGTTTGGGAGAGAATAATCTCTGCCACATCTCAGCTATTTTAATAGGATTCAGAACATGTGATCACATTAGATACTGTACCTGAGGCAATCTGTGTTTAGACTGGTGATAATTACATGCAAAAGTCATTCAACAATGAGGCAATTAATGCTGATGAACTTTAATAAAGTCAGCTGTCAGCAATAGATACTGCTGGCAGGTTTCCTAATCCTATATTTATAACACTTTGAAATTCCCTTATGTTCTGTTCTATAATGCATTTCTGTTTAATGGGTTAAAAAAAACCCTGCAAAGTTTACCACCGTAAAATATTGCTGGCAACATATTTATATATGACACAAATATGAACAAAGAGGTCAGAAGTCAGCTTACTTATCAGATTTACTCCAGTCATGGGTGTTTACCGAAGAAAATGATAGACAGAACAAGGCAAATCCTCTAACTCTCTCAGCAGAGGAGAGGGAAGGCATTAGATAAGGAACGCAGGGCTTACACTTCCCTGCATTGTTGATTAACAAGCATTAAATCATGCTTAATGTCAGATGTAGGCAGGTCATTGTAATGTGGTGTCAGTGTAAATTAGAAGTTCAAGCCAGTTAGTGTCTGGGATTTGCAAAATTCTGGAATTGGAGTGCTTTACTGCAGAGACATACTTTTGTGAAGTTCTTAGTTATCCTATTTGGTTATATGTCCAGATTAATTTTTCTGATTGGAAAATTCCATTATAAAGCTATTATTCTTTAGAACAGAAAGCAGACAGTGACTCTGAAGCTTTTTTGCCTTTCCATGGGCAACTGTGAAGTTGCAAGAGGTGTGCTGATGGGAGGAATAAAGTGTCTTCCTCATTAAACTTTATTGAACCTTCTAAAGGCTGTGCAGAGCTGTGCACCTTTTCCTGTGGATCAGTCACTGTGACTCGGTGGACCACAGTCCAGGTACCACTGCTCTGACAGAAGGTACATGGAAAACTCATACAGGGTACAGATGTGATAGCTAACAAACAGGTACTTATCCTTCTGTGAAAAGATATATAAAGTCTACTAAATGTGGGAATAGTTTTAAAATGGCAGAAATAACATTTAGCTCTTTGCTGATCCGGTATAACACATACAAACCATGTGTCATTACAGAGCTGATACATGTTAGACTTAAGGCAAGAGCTTGCTCTGGATCCCCTGGAAGAGCTGTGTTGGCAGAAGCACTGACAACCATCAATTTGGGGAACTCCTTTTGTCAAAAGCTTTCTCTTTTCTTTTAGGAATGCAATGGGAAACACCAGTGAAGTATTTTTCTTCTTTCTATGTTTTCTTACTGAATACAAAGGCATTACCTTTAAGGCTGGAGATGGAACATCCCTGTAGGTGTATGTATTCTCCTTTTCCCTGATGGCCATGGTTAGAGACCTTGCCTGGGTGCACTGGTGGTCTAAATCAGCATGACTCTTCTCACACACTTGTCTTACCTGCCTGTAGCACAAGCACCATTGGCGGTCCCACAGGACAGTGAGCAGGTGTTAAATACTGGTTCAGCAGCTGAAACTACATGGTGTTTTCTATTTTAGCTGTTGTACTATTTTAATCACTAAAAAACATGCACAGCTGAGGAAAATCTGGTTATGATAGTTATGGTGAGCATTGAGGTTACAAATGATTGTTCAAATGTACGAGCCCTTGGTTTCAGTTAGAAAAACTGATATTTGGGATGAGGTTAAGTTTCTAGGGTAAGGTTGGAGATGAATCGCAGCTGGGTTTTGGCTTTTGGCTTTAACGTCTACTAATCTTTTTCCAGCAGCTGACAGAGAGACCATATTGAACTAGATAAGCTGTACAAAATTCCTGCTGTTTTAACCTGAAATCATATGATAGAAAGGTTGAGAGTTGGAAATGAAAAATATAATGGAAAATATTCCTCATAAAGTGTTGGAGGCTACCTGCAGCAGAGCCCCAGCAGGAGACAGGCAAGAGTTGGGAGAGAGACTCACCTGGGTCTAACCGTGGAAAAAGTCTGTTCTGGCCTGTCTGGCCTCGGCTGCTTGTGTCCTTCAGGAGCGGGAGGAGAAGGGCGAGAGGAAACTGAAACAGGGACCCTAGGGACAGTGGGGAGATGAGGGCCTTGACACAGGGAGGCAAAAGGGCAAAGGCAATGGGTACTCAGGGGAGAGGTAGTGATGAAGAAATAATGCTGGGAAAGAAAAATGGGGGGACGTCTCTTTCCCTGTTGGCACTGAAGCAGGTGACAGCAACGTGGTGTGGCTTTTACGTGCTGGTTAGATCTGTAAAGTATTTAAACATCTGTTACACTATGTAATAACTCTTTAAATTGCTCAGGCACTTATGGTATCAGGCAATGCTGCAAAATCTCTAAACAGGCTTGTCTCTAAAGTCAAATGTAGGACATTCCTGTGGTTTTCTTACTTCTCTACTCTTTGCTGGGATAAATGGTCTTTTCCCATGATTGGGTTGCTTATTCTGCCTATTGAGCAGGTTCGTACACTGACATTTGTTTCTGTGTTGCATCAGTATGAGAGCAGAAGGCTTTAAAAAGGAGAGGGGGCTAACAAGTGTCCAAATGAGGACGCTGAGGCCTGGCTGGATGGGTGGGTGGCTGGGTGGATACAAACCTGGTTGGGTGGGGGGCCTCAGGGGGCTGGGGGTGATGGGTTGCACTCTGCATGTCACAAGTGGAGTACCAGGGCTCTCTCCTGGGACCTAGGCTGTTGGACACCCCTGTTAGTGAGCCAGGAGGTGCTGGAGTGCACTCTCACCAAGTCTGCAGGTGTCACCAGACCAGGAGGGATGGTGGTGAGTACACGCAAGGGCTGGGCTGCTCTTCAGAGACCCAGCCCGGGCGGAGGAGGGGTCTGCCAGGGACTTCAGCAGGGACAAATGCAAAGTCCTGCTCCGGGAAAGGAGAAGAACTCCTGCGGTTCCCCTGGGATGGAGTGGCTGGGGACAGCTCTGCAAAACAGTGCCTGGGGGGCTGGCAAACAGCTCGCTGAACATGAGTGAGCAGTGTGCCCAGCAGTAATGAAGGCCAACAGCATCCCGGCCTCGTGAACAGGACCAAAGCCAGGAAGCTGAGGAAGTGATTATCCCCTTCTTGGCACTTTTGAGACCATGTTTAGATGCTGCATCAAGTTTTGAGCCTCTGGTACAGGCAAGACATCATTAAACTCTAGTGAGTTCAGCAAAGGGCCACCAAGATGGTTGGGGCTGGATCCCTGTGAGGGAGCGGGGCTCGCTCAGCCTGGGGAAGGGACGGCTTGTGAGGGCACCTACCAACAGCCTGCCCGTGCCTGTGAGGAGCTTGGGGAGGAGACAGAGCCTGGCCCTTCACGCTAGTGTGCGGTGGGAGGGTGAGGGGCAGCAGTCGTATACTAAATCAGTAGAGACTTGGGCTGATACAAGAGCAGACTTTCCCCATGGGGGTGTCCAGCAGTGCAGCTGGGGCCCGGGGGGTGTGTGCAGCCTTCATCACTGGGGGTTTTCGTGGCTGAGCTGGACAATGTTGCCTGGTCTGGCCTCATGGCTGACCCTGTCAGATGGAGTGCATCTTAAATAGTATGCAGCTACACAGAAGTAGCAGACTTTCAAGAATGGTCTGCAAAATGTGGGGCCACACTTTTGGTACAGGATGAAGCAAACACAGCCAGGAAGGTGGTTGTAAAATTCAGCTGCTGGTGTCACCTGAGCTCCATGAATGATCAAAAGCAACTCCTTTCCTAGGTGCAAGAATGAGTCACGCATTGTGCTAGAGTTTGTGATTTAGGCAGATATGCTTCGCCTCACATTTTCAGCCAGTAAAGCAGCTCCTGCAGCCTTCCCGCGGCTCAGGGCAGCACACCAGCCGCTTGTGCTGTCCTAACCCAGTGATGTGTCTAAGCGCTTGCCAACAGCATCCAGCTCTGTCTGTGGAAAGGAGTCAGGACTGGGAGAGAAGACGGTGTGCGGTGGTTTGGTGCAGCCTCATGAGGAGGTTATTTGCGAAGTACGTAAGTCCAAGGTGTGGCTGTGGTGTGGCCTGAACTCCTGCCGTGCTTGCACAGCCCCCAGCACTGAGTGGCAGCTCCTGGACTGCGTGTGTCCAGACCTCTGTGTTTAGGGGATTACAAGGACATAGGAGAGAGCGTGTAGAGACACTCTGTGCGGGAGCCTGATGACCCCGTGGCAGAGGTTTAGCGTGAACCCCCTCAAATCTCAGTACAGCAGCCCAGTGCTGCAAGGGCTGTGTCCCCGAGGGCTCTCCTGGAGCCATTTGATGTCAGGTAAATCGCAATTATTAACCATTAGTTAGGGCTGAGTTTATTCCCACTTTGCTTTCCTCACATTCATTCCTCCCTTTCTTGTTCAAATAAAGTGACATTTAGGAGAAACTTAAAAGGAGCTTTTTATCCCCCTTTCAGTGGTTTATTTGATTTCACTGATCACTCTAAATCATAATCAAACTGATTTTTGTAACCAGAAACTGTCTGATCTTACCACTTTCATTTTCCTGTGTACTGGAAGAACAGGTCAGGCTTGCGGAGCTCAACAGTCTTTTTAGGACTCACTCTGTGCCCGGGCTGTGGAGCAGCTGCAGTTCCCGCTGGGTGGGCACGTCCCGATGTGGGAGTGGGACACCCCCAGGGGCTCGGGGAGTGGGACAGGTACCCACCTGCTCGGGCCTTGCACCCCCCGCGGAACTGGGCACTGCTCCTCCTGCTGTGGTTGTTAGAACAAGAGGTTCGTTGCCTGAGAAATGCTGTGTTGCACCACAAAGATCACCGATGCCCTTGTGAACATGGCAAGGGGGACGATTTGAGAAAGTTTTGGATAGGATTCCCCCTTCAGGGACAGCAGCTTGTCTTTTAAATCTCCTTTTTAAAGATAATGACATCTTACTGAGACAGACCGACATTTTCGAACACTACCCGTTATTGTGTTCCCTCTCTGAATGCCAGAAGTACAGAAGCCGGGTAAGCGCACGAAGGGAAGGCAGGCGGGACGGGCCGCGGGGAGGGCAGCCCCGCACACGCTGCAGGACCCGGGGGTGCTCTGCACTGCCCGTGTCTCACAGGGAAACCCCCGGGGCGCTGGGTGTACCGCGGCGGGGCTCCCGCTGGCCGGGAGCGGTTCCGGCACCGTCCTGCCGTGCTCCGCTAGGGGGCGCTCCTGCACCGCGCGGGGCCGGGCTCCCGCCACGGGCTCCCNGGCCGGCCGGCCCCATCACCGCCCCCCCAGCGCGTGTCACGCGGGTTTTAATTAATTCCCCGTGCAGCGCGGGATGATTTTTTTTTCTGTGATGCATTAGTAGGGTGATTTAAACTTTGTGCGCAAGCCCACGTGTTTGGACCAAACCCTGCTCTGGGGTTGTTGGCTTCTTTCTCCTTATTTCCTGTAAAACAATGCCGTGAAATGAGCTGCCTGATCAATGACATCCCTCTGAAACGCCCTAAAGATGCCTTTGGCAATGCCACCCTTCAGAAGGTTGATCCAGGCCAGAGCCCAGCGCTAGCGGCAGGCTTTGATTCCCCGCAGAGGTGGGTAAGGTGACGTGGCACTGAGTGGTGCCACTGTGGTTTTCACAAGGGTTAATGAGCTAACAGTGGAGATACAGGAGAATGGAATGAGAGAAAGGCAAGGCTATATGGATTTCTGTAGAATTCATAAAGAAAATCTGGTGTCAAGTAAAAACTCCACGTTTTGTGAAAGTGAAGTCATGGTAGTTACAATGTTTTGATAAAATGCTTCACCTACATAATTGGTGTCATTGCAGGTTTATTGTCTTTCTGTAGTTCCTCTGTTCTTCCCCCCCCCCCCTAACTTTTACCATAGTTGCAGTGGGAACAGCACGCTCACAGATTTAGGGGAAAAGGAGTTTGTCCTGCTTTTATTTTATTTCTGAGGAGGCTTCAGGAGGTTTGTTAGTAACTGTACTGAAAGCACATTTGTAACTGTAATAATTGTGTGCTCTGTTGTCAAAAACCTTAACAAACATTTAAGTGAGTCTAATTAAAGCAGCCTTTGATAATGGCAATAATAAAGGATTACTTTAATTTACACTATAATGAAAGGATTGTGCCATTAAACATTACAGGAAATAGTGGAATGACTTTTTCAGAGTAGATAGAAATTGCATGCTGTGTTTTTATGATCTTGGTGAAGCCCAAGTGATCCCCTTTCACGCCATCAGCAAGAACTTCAGAAATTAGGTAGTTCCTTTCTCTTCTGAGAGAGATGTGTGTAGTCCAGTTATCCTGTTCGGTGTTTTCAATGCGTGTTTCTTCTGTAAACCTAGCACATGTGCTTCCAAAGCCAATCATCTTAATGCGGATTGAGCCTGTCAGGTTTTGTGGTGTCTGAACTCCAAGCTTTGGGCTGGAAATGTTATAGGGTTTTTTTGTTTGGCTGGTTGGCTTTTTCGCCTTTGAGTTTCTTTGACTGCACTTTGTTTCTTGGTGTCTTGTCCATTAAGCCGGGATTGTTCCAGAGACACGAACTGACAGCTTCTTTTTCGGAGCATGATTCTAGGTACCAATAGGATTGCCCTTCTCCAGTAAACAGTTTGCCAGCCTGTGAAGAATGGCGTGGTATGACAGATGTGTCAGCAGGACGTATGGCTTTCCACTGCAGGTTAATCACCAGAAAGCCTCATGTCACTTCTCTACTTTTCTGCTGCAGGTTCTGGTTTTATTTTTGTAGTTTACTGAATTTTGTATTTATTTTCATGGGATTCTGCATGAACTTTAAATTTTATGTTTTTAAGTGGGGAACCCAAAAAAGAAAAATAAGCAGCATACCCCATGTTATTTCCTAAATTAGAGCCTTGAAGTTAAGTTATATTTCATTTTCTAAACTCCCAGTGTTCCACTGAATGAACATACAAAGTGGCTGAAATATGACCAGTTCACACACTGTAATACTCTGTTTAAATGAGAAGCTGTTAGAAGGACTAAAACTATGTATGTTTAAGTATTGAGAAACAATAATATGAGAATCGGCAACCTGAGAGCAAGATATAAAATGCTTCTACTGCTGCAGCTGGGACTCATGCTGATTCTGTATATTACAAAGAAAACACCATAATAACAATAATAAAAAACAGATAGGCAACTAAGCTGTGGATTCCAGGTTTACTTCTTTTCAGTTCTACCTAACTCTTTGTAACTTTACAATGAAAGATTCAGAAATTGGAGCCAATTACCATAATATGTGGTGGTTTGGTGGGAGCGTGTTCTACATCAGACAGTTAAAAGGTTTTATTGCTATTAGGAGCTTGTTAATGCCCTTGATAATGTCTCTAGTTGCTTTGTAATGTCTCTTGTTGAAGTATAGAATTCTTTTATCTTCTTATTACATTATGCAGAAACTTGAATTGAAATGATATTTGCAGGAACATTTAAGGTAGTGCATCAATCAGTTTCAAAGAAGAGAAAATGTTCTCAGAATAGCTTATAAAAGGATAACTGTCAGTTTTATTTTGGATGAACAAAGAAACCGACGTAAAAAGCACTTTATTGTAAAAGCACACTGTGCAGTTCAATAAATATTCCGTATAAATATAACAGAAAAGAAACTTAATAATTATCTGATGACTTGAATGTAATTTAAGTAATACTTCCAGAATATAGCTAGCAGTGAAGCATCTTCTTCTTTCCTGTGTATTCCTATCCCCAGATCAAGTCCTTGGTAGGAGATAGCTTAAATCATCTCGTTAATGATTTGAATGGATAAAGTATGGTTATAATTTAACATTATCTTCCAGGAATGTAAAGCTCCTCACTACATTAGAAAACTAGCAGCAGCACCTTCCTTCACTTTTTTTTTTTTTCCCCAAACATGATTTCTTGTTATTTGTTTTCCCTCTGGCATTTCTTACCTGCTTTAGCACAAGGTTATTTGAGTATTTATACATTTGGATTATAAACCTTCTGTATGACTTGGGTATGGAACACTTGTGTGTGGTGTTATTATCCAGGAAAACAGTTGCAAATAGTATGCTCCCTGAACCAGTAGTAGCTTGTTAGACCACACAAAATATGGCATGTTGCAAATCCCATCTTGTAGCCTGTAAACTAGAAGCAGCTCTCCCCGCTTCTTTATCTTCTAAAAAAAGAAAAAAAAAAAAAAAGAAGAAAATACTGAAGACTACACAGAGGGGGTTGTAAATGCTCTGCTCATGCAGCAAAAGCTTCCCAGAGAAATTTGACTGTGTTTTGCCCTTTGGATCTGTTGTCTTTTCAGAATCCAGTGTTCACCCCTTGACTTCAACAGAGCAGAAGATTTCTAGTTTAATAATTGTATGTTTATTTGTTTATTTCTGCAGAGCATACTAAGGCCAAGAAGTAGTTGCCTGTGAAAGCACTTTTTTTTTTATTTTGATAACTAAATTCTATGCACAAAGGCTTTCTAACTTTTTTTTTTTTGTAATTCTGAAAGGGTATACAGCATACACCTGCATTATTAAACTGTTTATTTTTCGTCTCTAAAACTTTGAAAAGAGCATTTATTTTTACTTAATAATCATAGCAAAATAAACCCACTTTGTTCATGCTCTGTCCTCAATTCTCAGCTTCAGCCTAGGTACGTTTTTAAACTTGCAGGTGGTTTTAAAAATTACATGCTATTGAAGAAACCCTATGGGTTTTAAGGACATATAATAGTGGCTCCAGTGAAACCAGCTGTAATTGATCAATCATTTAATGATATTGACAGTGTATTTAAGCTGAAATTGTTTTTCCATGATGCATTTTTCTACATAGGACATCCCTCCTTTAACTGCTTCCCTTTATTTCCGTGGCTGTGCAGGAGCTCCAAAGGCTGGAGCACCCAATGGCCCCAGCGCAGCTGCCTCCTGCCCCTCACCCCTCTCTCCTCTCTGGGCAGGTGCCCACCTTTCTTGGTGCCGGTGGAACTGCAGTGCTCCAGAAAAGAGTTTATTTAATAACACTTCAAGCAGCTTCTGGAAAGGAGCTTCTTAAGTTATTGAACCCCTGAGAAAGAAATAATTTATGATGAGGAGGTTGGTGGGTTGCACACATCTGTGTACTCTGCCTGGGAAAATAAAGGTGATTCCCATGGCAACTGCCACACGCTATGTATGTAACATACGTTACTGGTGGGGCTGAGGCTTCGTGCGAAGCGAGCTCTCCTTGGCCTCCATGTCCTGGGGTCCGTGCCTTCTGCTGCTGCTCAGGCAGGGCGCTGTGCATCTCTGTGCCTGCCTTCCTCCTACGCTGCTCTTCCTAAAGAGCATGATCCCTTAAAACATACAAAAGTAATTCCTGAGTTAGAAACCCCAGACACCTGAGTTTAAAAAAGCTGCACAGAAATTGCAACCAAGCCCACAATAATCTTGGGATCTTCTTCCCAGAAGGCACTGTTCTTCCAGACTGTCAGCTCTGTCCTCATTGGGGAAAGTGTATTTATTTGCCTCAAATAACCTTAGTTATTAATGACATGGATTTTGCTGGGGTGAGGGGAGTGCGAAGGGAGCACAGGGGAACCACAGTGGTCTCTCCAGGAGCATACATCTGAAACCTGACTGGAGAAATACATTAAAAACACTCCGTAAAAGCAGTTTATACTTTATCTAGCATGAGCCGTTCCAAAATGTACGTTACTATGACTAGTGTGATGTTGGTTGCTTTGATTTTGCAGGCCTGTACCTGGTAAATGGACTCAATGCCATTTTGGAGTGGGACTTTGGTTTGGGGTGTCCTTGAACTCTCATTTACACCTAAAGATGCCAGAGAGGTAAAATACAGGCTGGCCTTGGAGAGATGGTGGTCAGTGGTTTCTAATCCAGTACAATTTAAACAGAAGATACCTGTGGCATGTAAGGAATTGCACAAACATATATAAAATTGTTGCTGGTTGAGCTGGAATGCCTCTTGTAATAGGTAAGGATTCAGATAACTATGAAAATAGGAGGAGGAATGTGGCTTTCCTAGATAGGAACATTTTCAGATATATGCTGGGAGGAGTAGAAGAAATTATTAATAGATACAACAAAGGCAACAGCAAGACAGATGTTTGTGTGATGCACACAAAGTTGATCTATAGGAGGAAACACCATGGCTTGGGTGCCGATAGTGTGAACTGTGAAGAAGCGTGAAACTGAGGGATGTTTCTTGGTTTACTATGATGTGACCAAAAAAAAAAAAGAAAAAGCGCGTAGCAGTAGTACCCACAACAGCCAGCCAAGAACAAGAGACATGAGAGGCTCTTCCCCAGTGTACCAATTTCTAAATCAAAATGGAGGGGAGGCCTGAGAAGGGAAACAACTAGATGGAGGAGCCTTGCCCGGTGTTTATGCTGGCTGCTGATAACACTCCTACAGGTGTGACCTGACTTCAGGTACAAAACCTCTGGCCCAGGTACCGAGCATCACATCACTGTGACAGAACAGGGCTGGGTTCAGATTGCAGCAGAGGAAAAGTGATGTCTTAGCAGAAGAATTGAGTGGGAAGTGACAGCTCTTGCTGTAAAGAAAGTGGAGAGTGTCTAAGAGTTAAAATAGATTCTTCTCTGAAATGCCTATGTAGCTTCAGTAGCTCCGCGGGAGTTTTAGGATTACAAATGACAGCAAAATTTGTGCCATTCTGCATAATTGTATTCTCTACAAAGAAAGTTTCCTACATCTCCTAGCAAAGACAGTACTTTCATTAGAAGGAAAATAATTTCAAAATGACATCTCTTTGTGCCAAGAATTAAAAAGGTCTAACAAGGAGTTCTAAGAAAATAATGAAGCATTTACATTGAATCCTTTGGTTTTACAGGTAGAATAATGACATGAAAATAAAAGAAAATTTTAATTGGTGAAGGGAGGGCAAAACATCTTAGTTCCTGACTTGTCACTATATTAATCCTCTCTCGTGGCTCCCACCATTTTCACTAGCAATATACAGAACTATATTTGTCTTACTGAGGTTCAGCTCTGTTAAAAAACTACCCAGTTTTATCTTTCTGCTAATGTAAGATTTCAGCCTTCCTTAACATCGGTCTCTGATAGACAAGGATGAACCCAGAATGTCTTGGTTTGGCCGTAGATCAGTCCCTTGTAAAGTTATTAATTTAAATTTAGTTGCAGGCAGCACGCTTAGGAAATACCATTGCTTTTTGCTCTATCGCAGCCTAGAAACTCTCCATGATCACTCGGTTGTTGTAGCTGGAGAGCACGAACCCTCTGTGCTCAGCTTACAGTTCCGACTGCCATGTATGGACATTTCTAATTACTTTGGAGGCGCTCCATTTTGTAGTGCATGCATAATTAGTTAGTTATTTACATTTTATTTTAGCATCTTTTCTAGCCGGTGTACTAATGAAATCCCGGTGTGACATCAGAACCTTCCTGTTGAAGTGGGTCTTCCCTTTGGGGATCAGCCACCCTTTTAAATTAACGAGCTGCTTTATGGAAACGGCTTCATAATTTTATGTGCAGTGTCTGCAAGGAAATTTATAAATGGCCCAACTCTTTTCTTAGGGTCTGATCCAAAATCTTTTGAAATTAAAAGAAAATCCCACACTAGTATTGCATGCTTTGGATCATCTCTTATGTGGATTTTTTATTTCACGTGTTTACTATAACTCAGTAAGGGAAGAGAGTCCTCCAATCTTCACACACGTGAGCAGGGTATGGGTGGGAAGGAAAGGATGGATGCAGGAAAGCTGATGAGCACTGGAGCCCCGAAAAGTATAAGACTGGCTATAGGTAAGAATTAGTAACATCATATTATTAACAAACAGACTTGTTTGAAGACTGAAAAGAATATAGGAAATACAGGAAATTAGTCTCTGACAGATACTAACTTCTTTTGAGGCATTGTTTTGGTAAAAAACTTGAAAATTTTTAATCTTAACTTTTTTTATTGTTAGAGAATCTGGGATAGCAATGGTAAAACTTTAAGCAACATCTTCTCTCTCTACTCACATCCATCTCATCCTGGATTTTTTAAGTGTAATTGAACAACAACAACAACAACAACAAAAAAACCCCACCACAAAACCCCAAGCCCCTGAAAGAGAGAGAGAAAAGGTGTTGCTTAGCAACAGCCTCATCCAAATGATCAGAAATTGGTATACTTGCTGGAATTTGGGAGACATCTCAGGGAGCTCACCAGGTACACGGGCTAAGGCAAGAAAGGAGCTGATGTCCAAAATGGAGAAGGAAACCTCTACTGCGACCAGTTTAAGTGTGTGCACTTGATTCAGCTTGGTGTGAAACGCCGTTCTGGGGGCCCAGGTTAAGCACGTCTGGGCTTCCTTGTGTGCCCTTGGTCACCGTTTCAGTAAGGGAGGACTTGTTTTGTGGCAGGTAAAGGTGGATAGATTCTTCGTGATGTTTGTAAATGTGTTTACTTTCCTTCATTTTCAGGCGTGCTTATCTTCTCCCTCCTCAGCCTGGGTTACTTGACAAGCAAGCCTGTCCCAAGGACAGCACGTTCCCTTTGGTGGAGCACGAGGACCTGCCAGGTGATGGGTTTGCGGCACCAACTTCTGCCTTAGGTTCTCCTGCCTGAATTCCCTTCTGAGAGTCCAACTCAGTGCAGAAAAAGAGCAAAACCTCAAAGTGTGTAGCCCTGTCTGTCTGGGTGGAGGAGCATGAGGAAAGGAATGGGAAAGAGGAGGGCTTGAGAGCGATTATTGCCAGGTGAAATCCCACATGTGCCATTTTCTCTTTCTCCTAGGAGAGGCAGCCTGGGAGAGCAGCCTTGTTGCTGGGTAGGATGTCCATGAGGCACAGAGGAGGGCTGTCTCATGGTGTTTTGGCCATGAGCTGTACAGCCTTGGCTGTTTTTTTGTCTCCACGTGATGCTCTCACTGCTTTGTGCACTGCTAGGTTGACCACCTCACTTCTGGGCTGCCCTATGAGTGCTGTTTTGACTTGGATATTTTTTTTTAAACCTTTTGTAGTTCCCTCCCTTTCTTTACATGCAAGGAGAGAGAAGTGACTAAGTAATTCCTCTCCATGTACTCTTGATTTGCTGTTCAGCAGCCTCCACATGCCCTTATGTCAGCCAGGATGAAGAAGACATGTGGAACTGGCACTCCAGGTACCTGGACTTCAGGAAAAGCTCCCTTGAGGGTGTGCGTTATCCTGGTGTTATGGGCTAATCAAGCTTTTCCTGGTTTCCCCAGTGTTACTAGAGATTTCTTTAGTATCACTGTAATAGTATTTGTAGGACTAGTTGTCATTCCATCTGGAACCTGGAGGGTGGATTTCTGTGGGCTGCAAGAGCTGGAGCACGTTGCCTCTTTGTGGCAGCATCGCCTTAAGTATATACACTCTCTTGTACAATACAGGGAAGGAAATGCAGCAGTCTGAATGAAGCACCACCTCTATTTTGAAACAGACCATGGCTTTATTCCTGCCAGTCTTGTTGCTTCTTGGGAATGGCTGCCTTTCCCACACAGCTCCAAATAATGAGACATTCAAAGGAAAAATTAATAATTTTTCCCTCGCACATCATGAGAGAAGAGCTCTGAGAGAGGAAAAGTGACCAGGGCTTACAGGCACTAAGAAGGAAACTAGTTAAAATTCTGTAGCTTGTTCCCTTTGTAGGGGGAGAATCCCCTCCCTGTGTGGATTGAGTTGCCAATTCATTTGCAGAAACGATTATAAAATGCAAATATTTATGAATCACTGTATATGTTGTAATCTTATTTCCAAAACAAATATTGCTTTGTACTGTGGCTCCTAAGTGCCATGAGTCGAGAGATTTTCCAGCATTTATCCCGTTTTGAGCAATGAGCTGCAGGGAACAAACACTGCCAGTCAGGCGGAGGGGTGATGCAGCGGCTCCTGGAGCATTACGTGCTCCTGGCTTCTCATCTCCATTCAATGAGTATTTGTAAAAATACTTAAATTAGAGTTAACATTGGGGGGAGGGGAGTTGTGTTGAATTTTTATTTAGGCAAATGTCATAGCCAAGCAAGCGGTAGTGTTCTTGTTAGATGTGGCTGGTGAGCCCCGGCTGGGGTCTCTGCATGGGCTGCTCGGTGCTGTGCAGACAGGAGCCTCCCTGCCCTGGCTGCTGGTGGGGCTTTGTCCTGAGAACAGGTGTGAACCCCGGGGCGTGGGAGATGTCAGGTGTCTGCTCTCTGCGGAAGGAGCTTCAGGTAGAAATAGCTGAGAGGAGAAGGGAAGATGAGAAGAAGGCCGAGAGGACCATGGAGGTTTAGGATTTTGGCTCCTGTGTGGTGAGCCCTGGGACAGGGAAGGGAGATCTTTGCACGCTTGGTGTGTTCCGGACGGCATGGACTTGTAGTTGGGACAGGCAGGATCCCTGCCAGCTGGGGTTCGTGCTGCGTGAGATGGAGCCTGGCTCTGTGGTGGTGGTGGTGGCAGCAGGGCAAGCCCCTGCACCTCTGCCGTTTCCCCTCACACCCTTCCCTGGCAAACCACCCACCACACAGCACCGAGCAGGGGACTCGCCCCATTACTGGGTGTATTGGAAAACCTTGTGGGGAAAAAATCTGTTGTACTGGTTTTGAGAGAATGCAACTTGCGATCCAATATATTGGCAACTGGCAGGAAATAAGACTGTGCTGTAAAGTTATACAATGGATATCGCTTTGCAGGGTGAATTCTGGTGCCTTGCCTTGATTATATTTTTCCCTATAAGAGAAAATGTTGAGACTTTTTAAAAGGGTAGCCTGGCTTTAAGGATCTGCTGTATTTCTGCAGCAGTTGGTAATTTGGTTGTGTACAAATACTAATGGTTTGCGTGAAGCCTGAGTATTTCGCAAGCTGGGTTAGTTACAAAGATTAAGACCAGACCTGACAGACAGGTACAAAGTCCTTTGTCAAAACACAACACAAAAATAAGAGAGTAAATCAAAGTGCCTGGAGGAAGCGGATTCTTTCATTGCGGAGTATACCTCAAGCATTAATCACTAACTTCCTTTTGCTGGATAGATGCAAACATGACAAAGGAGGTTATTTCCTTCCAAATTACAGTGCACAGTGGTTTTTAAGTACAAAATTCATCCCTGTGCAGAAGGCCACCACAGTAGGTGCCAGCCTCTGATCTGAAGATCATTACGCACTTCTTAATTTATTTCTATTTATAATTAAGCTCATCTCATAGTTTGAATAAATCAGGGTATAAATGCATTATTAGAATGAAGTTATATAATATGCATATGTCTCTAATACTAATATATTATATGTGTCTGCTGTATACAGCTGCTTGACACAGTGTATTTATTAAAAATCTTGCATTTGTATATTCCTGTAATGGCAGATCTTTTCTCAACTGCTTGTGAGCCTGAGGGTATGCAACATCCATTCATCACTGCACGCTGGTGAAACACTGATAAAAATGAAAATGCTGCAAAGAAAAGTGGACCTACAGTAATATGGGAAGCTACAATTTCAGGGGCTAATACACTTCTGTTTCTCATAAATTGACTTAAACCTTTGCTTATTTTCAAAGAGCTCCTCTATAAAATAGCAAAGAATATGTAGTCTCTGTATGCACAGTAAAGCAGAGATAACACAAATAGCAAAAAAAAAAAAAAAAGGCAAATTGAATGTAATATTGTGTATTTAAGATGGAAAGAAATAATTTGAAGAAAAAACCCCTTGGCTGATAGTATGCCTACTCAGCTTGTACTCAATGCTTTGCAATATTCTTAAAAAATGGTGTTTACTTAATTATAGGAGTGAAAACCCGGAAAGTCTGGTAATGTCTTTGTCAGAAGAGGTTTAGATCTCTTCCCTCTGTGATGCTGAGAGTACTCACTTTTTGTTCAGATTGAGCGCTCAGAGACAGTGTAGCAGAGTCTTAAAACTCCTCGCTTTCCTTAAATGCTCAGGAAATCCTGTGGCACAGGCTGGGTGCAGGACAGCTCCGGCATTCCCAGCTGAAATCGCTGTGTGGCTCGAGCTGACTCAAAGCACACTATCGTTTGTCACCTCTTGTCACCAGAGGCTCCGCACCCCACTGTACATGGTGCTGTGGGGCAGCGAGACCTGTGGTGCTGGTGTCCTGTCTCCCCTCGGCCGCATGGGACCGGGGGGCACTGGGGCTGGAGGCTGCTTTTCTGGCTGGTTTTGGCTGCTCTCATGTATTTCCCCAAGAAGTCAGGCTGCTTAGGGAATAAATAAAAGTTCAGAGTACAAAATCCATCCGTTGTCTGAAAAAAGATGATAAGGGGCAATAAATTGTTGAAAGTCAGAGCTTTTCAAACCTTTTTTGGTTTTGGGGAAAGTGATAAATACTTCTTTCTGGTTTTGGAAAAAAATGGTAAAAATCTGCTCAGAAAAAATAAAATTGTTACTGAAAGATCATGAAATGGACTGCAAAGACATTATTTTATTGGTTTATATTTCTAACAACGTAGCTTTTGGGAAAAAGACTGAACACAATCAAGTTGTCACTGTTTTGAGCAGTCTTATAGCAAATAAGTAAATGGAAGAAGGCAACTATCCTCTCATATCAATGTTTTTCTTGGAGCATAGAAAATGCAATGAGGAGAAGTTTGATTGTGAGTTATTGGAGGAAATAATCCACACGCAAAACAGAACATGCATGTGCTTTCTGAAACACGATGGCTGTGACTGCCGAGAATGTGATTTATTGTCAAAGAATGTAGTATCCCTTTGCTTTTATCAGGTCTGACAATTTCACGGGTGTGGGTACAAAGACCTAAAAATGGTCGGTTATGTAATACAGAAAATAGAACAATTTCTGTGACACAGTCCAAAATCTTTTTCTCCAGCTGTCATGTGGTGTCTCTTTTCTTCTTCTTTTTATTTTTTTTTTTCCTTAAGCCAGACTGCTGAATGATGAGAGCTGGGTTTGTGCTTCATCATTTTCTCTCACAGAAGCAGGGAAGCACAATGTGTTTTATTTCATGTTATTAGCCGGGCTATTGCTGGGTTGCTTCGTGATTGCAGGTCTTTTCCTCTTGCCTCATCGTTTTCTGTCATAATGGAAAAAGCACGGTGGTGATGAAGGAAGCAACCAGCCATCAGGATGGGATGTAAAGGCAGTAAATTATGGTAGGGCAGGAGGATCTGTAAAGATCTCTTGCTCCCCTTTGCAGATATCTCTATTATTCTACTGGTCCTTGGTAGTGGCACGAGAAGGGAGTAAAATTTTAAACAAAAAGGACTGTTTGCAATTGCAGCACATTATTGCACATGCATGCATGAGTGAGAATACTCCTCTCTTCATAGCAATATCCAGTGCCATAAATCATCCTGCCTTGCAAGCTCTTCTGTACTGTGCAGGAGCACTGGGGTAGGCCGAGCCTGCTGCAAGGAACGAAGATTTCCAAGAACTGCTGTGGTGGTCCATCTGCTGTCGAAGGGATAGCTTGGAGTAAGCTTTGTTTGAAAATACATATTCCTAGAAATCTTTAAATTAGGGGTGTAATAATGAATGAAATGGGAGATTCATCTCCTTTGTATGTGTAAGACAGGAGTACCTTGCACAGCTGGAATCAGAGGCAGGTAAAGTCCTTCTGTCAGTATTCGCCCTTGTTGCTCCACAGTTAGCAATGTTTAGTAATGACTACTGGGCTTGTATTCTGCATTCAGAAACAGAAAGGCAAATATATAGATTGTCCAAAGCTTCATAAGTATGCTGATTTTTAAAAACCGCCCGAATATTGCCTAGTTCAGGATAGCACCTAAGCAAGTGCTTATTTTGAACTTGTCTGTCATTGCTTTCATGAACAGAGATGCTTCCCTTAAATAGGCCAGGACAGTGCAGAACTGGTCACAGAACCAGCTATATGCTGGTTTGTTCTTTGTATTTTTTTTAGCTTAAAATACTTTATGAGGCTAAAACTGTTCTGAGTTTCCTGATTAGGACAGCCAATGTGTATCCTTTCAGAACTTAGACTGCCTGAGTATATCACTGTTTTAAAAGCTACTCACTGACAAGACCTTGCAGAATAGGAATAATATACTCAAAATCATTGTGTTGTGTAGCTGCAATCAAACAATAGTGCCTGGCCTGTGTTGTTATCTGTCCAAAGGTGGGCATAGGGGGTCATGGTAGAAGAGAAATCCTAACCAATTAGGAGAATTGTAGAGAAATACAAATTGTGGAGAAATACAAATATTCTGGTCCAGAGGAATGCGTCCATAAAGAAATATTTCCTAATGGAGTTCATAAAACAATTGGTTCTGAACTGGTGAAGGGTAAAATTGAACCTTTATGCTTAGTTTTCCTGCGAGCAATTGTCACAGCAGCTAAGAACAGAAATAAAGTATTGGTAACTACACAGTTTGTAAAACCCCTCACCGGGATAAAACACCTATTGTTTGTTTGCATGGGAGTGTAATTGCGCTGTATGTACCTGGATGCATTGGCTTGTAGCACCTTCAGTAAGAAGTGACGCTCTGTTGACTTTTGGGAAACTAGCAACCTTCAGGGAGAAAATACTGAGATTGAAAAGTATGTAAAAAGCATAGACTTCAGTGACAACCCATTGACTCAAGGCAATAGAGTGGAAGGTCAATCCCTCTGACAGGGCTTCAAAAAATAATACTTGTTATTATTTAGGACAATACCAAAAAGTAGTACTACTGTGCTGTGTTTAATGTGGCAGTTAAAAGTTAAGTTGTCTGAAGACTGAGCATCCAAGACTGAGCAAAAGACGGAAAGAATTGGTCCAGAACAGCAAAACATGATGAGCAATGGTACAAAAGAAATGAGAGCCAGTTTTAAATGAGCACCAAAAGCAAGAATTGCCATTCCAAACACATATTATTAAAACTGTTTGCTGGTAGCACAAGGTACAATTTTACAGAATTGTGTAAGCTTTTAAAGAACAATACAGTGCTTTGGATCATAGGCTAAACTAATTTTTTTATTATATCCTCTGGTGCTAGCTTCTTTTTTGTTTGACTTTTAAAACTTACTGCAAGTAGCTTCTCAAGTTAATCTTTTGTCCTGAAGTTGACATCCCAGCCAAACAGAATATGACTTAATTATTCCCTTAATAATTAATTTTCCTTTAATTCCTTGAAGAACACCACAAGAAACTTTCATGTTATCTCCATATTTCTCTGTAATCAGTAGACTTTAGTAAAGAACTGGCTGTTGCAACCAACTCCCACACTAACCACTCTGGATGGATGGGTAGCCTCTAGGTAGGTCTTTCATTTTTGGATTTTATACCTTTCTTGCACTGTCTAGAGCATTTTCTAGGGGAGGTTAAGGATTTTCTCCTCATTAGACCAGCCTGCATATCTCTGCGTACCCTAATTGTTATTAATATCTGAGCAGTGACCCTCTTCTAAAATGACATACTGTGTTTAATTTCCCTGTCTTCTGTTAAATAGCAATGATTCTATTTGCACATAATGTGGGAATTTGGACTCAATTATTTCAGAGGTTGGGGTTGGGCTGAAGAACGAAGTAGGACACTGGTGTTTTCAGAGTGTTGAAAAGCCGAATCATGATTTGTACTCTACGGTGGAAGTGCCTTCTTACCTGCAAGCAGACCATGACTCCTGCAGAGTATGCAGTGGTATCCATCAGATTTGCAACAACAGGTTTATAGGTAGGCTGCCAGAAGGCAAAAGAAGAAATGTCTTAAAAAATAGTGACTGAGCATGCCTTAAAAAATTAATCACTTACACTTAAGAGGTATAAGCCCTATTTAAGTATGGTTTCTTCTGAAAACCAAGTGTCATCTTCTGACAGCTTTCTAACAAGTGGCCAGAACATAATAACCATTCAATGTTATTATATATTATGCACAGCTCCTAATTTTTTTTTCTTTTCCTGAATGATGCAAAATCTACCAGTCATCCACCAGTGGACTATTGTGAGTGATTTGGAGGAGGGTTGCTCCCCATGCTAGTGCAATACTAGCGCAATTTTCTTGTAACTAATGCTTTTAGGAAGTGCCAAAGATTTGAGTCTTAATTTTGTAGATGCCATTTCAGTCACATTTATGCTTTTCCTACTGTAATTCAGGAGCTTTTCTGTGCTAGTTGCTAAGCACTTCATACATGTGGTTATAGACTGAAGGATTTTGATGCCTGAGCTCTATACATATATTCTTTGTTTATGGTCAAAGGCAAAGGCATTCCTAGATTAAAAAGAAGAAGAAAGGAGAGAGGCTGGGCAGGTGAGGAGCTTGGGAAATAGGAAATAACAGCGATCTTGTAACACTATGGCCTTTTTCACTTCCAAATGGAAATCCATTTCCTAGTGCAATGAGCATTGTGGTTTCCTGGTTTGGGCGAGCACCCCCTTGCTGTGTGCCTGGACCGTGCTGTGGTACAGGGTGTGATGGCTGGCGGGCGGCGGGGGGGCTCTGCCGCATCAGCCCCTGGTGAGGAGCCTGAGGGCAGCCCCCCTCGCCTCTGCTCCTGAGGTCTTTACCTCGGTGCCTGGCGTTTTCCCCTGGTGTTTCTGCTTAAACATGCTCAGCCAGGCAATAAAACTGGGATAGTAAGTGGAGCGTTTGTGATGGATACTGAATGCATGAAATGTTTCCTTGTGGGATGGGAGCCTGTGTGTCTGCAAGAACAGCACTTTGAAAAAAGAAAGAACTCTCATGCTGATATTTCTCTCTTAATATATTAGAAGTTGTGTCATAAGTACAACTCAAAAGAAGTTTGTAATGGCCTTAGAAAAAGCAGGCTAAGAAAGAAGATAACAGAGATATAAGCTGCCCACACAGTTGTAAATCTTGGGGTTTTTTTCTGATTGGCACTACCCATGTACTGTAATGTCTGGCAGATACAATCTTTTCATGTAGCTGACCAGCAGAAATATGTCACCATATGCAATTCAGTTTGAAATGAAAAAAAAATCCACAACCTTTTTCAGTTAAAATAATTCTTCAAAGTACAATTTTAAGAATTATGTATAGCCTTAAGCAAATCTCATTGCTTGATCAGATTCAGCAAAGATAGGCTGGGGCAGTTTGCCTGTCCTAGAAATGGAAAATGATGCTGTGAATGTTCAGAAAGCCTGTCTCCAGCAAAAGGAGGACATAATTCTGAAGACATAGAACTTTGCTACCTCCATAAATACTTATGCTTATTCTGAGGGTGCAAATTGAGACAGTTGGTGTTATTCTTTTTTTTTTTTTTCCTCCTAAAGGATGAGGAGGCTGTTTGAAGAAGCAGAGGCTTTACATGTGACAGTACAGTCAGTTACGCTAGGAATACTGAGGATTGATTTTATAAAAGTTAATTCTTCTTCCTTTCAAGGACTGAAGGTTGTATACAAGGGCACGAGAATATATTGACTGGCTGGGAATGAATGCAGGGTTTAAGAAGTCGGAGGTGTTTTGTGACACATGTCATTTCTGGAAAAATGAGCCATCCAGAGGAACAGTTTGTCTGCCCTGATGTGCCAGGGAACTTTATGTATTGGCAACAGTGATGGAGTGAGAGTGCAGCAAAAGCTAAGCATTGTGAAAGACTTGAATTTTCATGAGGGATGTAAGCAAAAGACAGTTAACACTGTCTGAAATACAGACCACAGAAACTGTGCTAATTTAGTGAGTCTGAGAAGCATACTCAGATAGGTACTGTAACACAGGTGTACCAATAACCAAGTCAAGAATGGTTACAACCCACTTGGTTCCATAAACTACCACAAAGGAAGCTTAGGAGGATACAGAAGGTTGTTGGTTGTTCTCCTTTTTCTTTTTTTGTAACTAGTAGTTTGCTATCAAAACATGTTTACCTTTAGAAAGATCAGACTTTTAGCTGCCTGAGGTCCTATCTCTTAGAAGATTTATTGAAACTAATCTTTTTAGTTCTGTTATCCACAGATTTGGGAACCATTTCTACCTGATGGTGACTTGGGTTGCCTTCTTCTTAAGGTTGCAAATCTTCCCTATCTCCTCAACACTTTAAACATTTAAGGAGAAAGTGATTTTCACTAGTTCCTACCCGCTCTGTGAACAGTTGTCTTTGATACGCTTGGACTATCTTTGGGCTTACGTCCTTGAACTGGTCGTTCTTTCCTCTTCAGGAATAGAACAGCATATACTTAAGCTCAGACTGAAAGACGGCCAATGGCTCTATCTGGGCAGCTTTTAAAATATCTTCTTGCAAAGGTAATTCTGCTGAGAGTATTTCTTCTGATTTACAGGCATAAGACTGCTATTGCCTTCATTCTGGCAGGGTGGGGGGATGGAGGTGGGTGTGGTCAGAATGGATGTAATTTTTGTGGTTGTCTGTTATTATGCTGAGGGAAAGGTGTGCATTCATTGAAGCAAGGAGAAGAACACAAAGAAAGAGAATACTGCTGGTGTTAAAGTAAAGCACAGAAAAAACATAAATGCATTAAAAAACCAACCCAAACCAAAATTCCTAGCATTGGAGAATCTCCAAGTTATGACTCTGGTTTTCAGCACAGTTTTGTAGACCATTTCTTATGTGATGTTTCACTGTAAGCTATGCAGTCCCTCTTAATTTCCTCATGGTCTGAGTGCAGCAGTTACCATAATCAGTGTTCCTGAGGGTTATAGTTGGACTCCCATCCTTTGTGCCTCTGCTAGTGCAGGTTTTTGCATCTGACTTAAACAATAGGGAATATGATATCTTGGTTTGTTTTTTTAAATTTTTTTTTTAGGCTTTTGTCTTTGAATCATGCTTTAACGTACAACTGGTTAAAAGAAAAACAAAACAAAACAAAAAAAAGAAAGGATGGGTGGTAGCATCTCCCCTGCTGTGATACATATGGAATAGCACTGGACATCATAGCAGGGTGCACGTCCCATTCTGTAGTGGTACTGGAGGACTAGTGGGATGTGGGAAATTTGGGAGCCGCAACAGATGAAAACCTGCTATTCAAGTTAAATCTCTAAATGTTTATTCTCCATTCTGTAGCTTAAAAAATTTACCTCCACTCAGGAAGCAAAACATGCATGCAAATTTGGAATCTCAAAGTTAATGTTTTTGGCATTATTTTCCTAATACAGGAGTCAGTAGTCCTTTCATTAATATGCACCGTGGCTACACTTTTTTATTTTTTGAAGAACAACACATTACTTTTCTGAATACAGAGGTAATCAAAATTCAGTCAAGTGGGATGACTCTGTGAGTTCTGACATCAAAGGGCAATACGTTTGATTGATATCAGTCAGATGGCAATACTGTTTGAAGAAATGTAGTCAGAAGACTGGCAATTTAAAGGCTGTAAAAAGTTTGGGAAGATGTGAGTGCAGTGTTCCATACTGATTTCCAGTATACAAGACTGTGTATTAGAGAATTGGCAGTAACATGGCAATCTTGTCTCTCAGACACACTCATTGTTTGAAAGGATGGAGAGGAAGAAAATCAAGCTCTTACTTTTCAGGCAAGACAGTCAGTGGGACATTAAAGATACACTAGTAAATAATTCTTTCTTTGTTGTGTTCCTTGCTGCATGAGACTGAGGTTTGCATTTTGCTTGAAATATATAGAGCATGTAATATTACTGTGCATTAATAAGCAAAGAACAACTTTTTCTTCTTTGTCATAGGTTTATTTGTAGAATAGTATTGATTCCACTGTCTGCATAGAGAACAACAGCTCTGTTACATCTTTCTGACAAATATCAAACATTAGCTGCACAGATACAGTTGGTTTTGCTTTATTTCCTTGTTTTGTTTTTTTGTCTTTGTTTCTTAACATAAGTAACAGAACAATGTCCTTTTACTGTAAATGGTTCCTTTGCTGAATATGTCACACAGTCATTACTCCCTGCAGGGTTAAAAACAATGCAGAAAGCTAGCAATGGGATTAGAACATTGCCAGCAAAGCAAAGTCAAAAGAAATCATTGCAATTACTAGAAAACATTTTCCACTGCTGGCAAAAGGTACCAAAATTGCATCAAAATTATTATAAAAAATAAGTTAGTTGCACAATAAAACATTATGACAAAAAGTTGTCAGAATAGCCATGGAACATTACAAGAATTCAACACTGAGATAAAAAGACCAAAGGCTATCAAATAAAAACTCGATACCATTTGATGTATAAATGCCAAACTAGTAATAAACACTAACTTGAAATATACTGGTCTGGGAGGAAGAAGCAAAGATATTAATGAAGAATTTCACATATCAAGATTGTTCTTAGAATAAAGTAGTTATTACTGTTAGTAGAGATATGCTTAGAAATCCTGGCTTTCAGCATGGACCTCACTAGGTGAGACATTGCTCAAATATGAGGTAAAGAGGTGACCTAATTCCAAAACAAAACTTAAAATACGAAAGATGGATGCAGTTGAGCTAGCATAGGTTCATCATGGTCACAGCATGGGTGGTTTCTTTCTTTTTTCTTTTTGAAGGAAGTAAATCAAAGCAGTTTGAAGGAAAGTAGAGATATTTATGGGCTGCTGCCACTTGAGCATACGGAACAGTTAGAAGGAAGCAGTATATCTTTGTAAATGTAACAAATGGAAGACAGGGAGTCTTAAAAAATACCCCAGTTCCATATTTTTACTTATCAACTTTTCTTATCAATATTTTTTTGTATCATGAAAGTTGAGATTTGGCTCAGTGTCAAAATGATGCTAATTTACAGAATCAGCAACTTGAAGAGTGGTAGAGATGGGAAGGGATGTGTGGAGACTCCACAACCTCTCTGGTCAACCTGTTCCTATGTTTGATCACTCCCACCATAAAAATATTTTTTTCTTATATTTAAGTGAAATTGCGTATGTTTCAGCTTGTGTCTGCTGCCGCCCATCCTTCCGCTGGGCACCACTAAGAAGAGCCTGGCTCTGCTGTCTTTACTGCCTCCCGTCAGGTATTTATAGGCAGTATCTTTGGCCCTGATTCTGTGAGAACTGAAGAGTAAGGGCCAATCATCTTTCTTGTCAATGAATTTAGTTAATGTTCAAAAATGTGAAAATCTCAGGAGCATTGTTCCTATTCCCATCTTCTTCCGTACTGGGACAGCTGCTGGCCGAGATTGGTTTCCATTCCTCTGTCTATGTCACTTTATCCCCCTTTCCTCACCTGAGCTCTGCAGAGGTAGGCCATTATTTTGCATGTTGGCATTTGTCACCGAGGACAGTGGCCCTCTGGAAGCTCAGGCCTGGCTTGGTGTGAGGCTGGAGGAGGGTCTGGATGTTGCCTGGGCACCACAGCATTTTTGGAGACGGCTGGAAGGGGCTTGGCAGGTGACCGGTGCTGGGTTCCTTTTGGATGTTGCTGCCACTTGGGGTGCGCTTTGGTGGCACGGAGACAGCAGGGTCCTTTACAGAGTGGAGCCAGCTGGGCGCGTGGTCCCGGGCTGAGTGGCCAGCAGTGATGTGTTTGCAGCACCCCCTTGTCGCTGGCTCACCCTGGAACAGCCCTCTGCAGCTCCCCGCCTCCCAGGCCAGGTGCTAAACCACTCCCACTGGGCAGTTCAGGTCCTCACCCTCTCCCTACGAGTCACTCTGTATTAAAGGCTCGTTGCACCAAAGCTGTCAGTGGAACAAAAATAACCATCATACACAGTGAATAACTTCTGAGGCTGGTTATGGGTCATACAGTATTCTGTTGCTGTTCAAGAAAAGATAATCTTTCTTGGAGGTAACCTTACCATTTCTGGCTCTTGAATATTAAGCTGTGCCATCTCGCCACTCTTTATTTTCTTCATAAGTGAATGGAAACGTTAACTTGGATTTTCAGTACAGCAAAATGACTGGCATTGCTGTGAAAAGATTTGTTAGGACATGAAAAGCAGAAATGTGTGAGGATGGTAACACTGTATACCTGATTAGTGTTCTGTCTTTCAGTTCCAATTAAGTGCTAGTAACCTAAAATTTTTGGTATCTCTGTCCTTCTTTTCTTTTTACAAAAAAAAAAAAAAAGAAGAGTTTGGAAACTCCTTTGAATATCTCAGCATAGTTTTGTTGCCAACAAGCTGGGGGATGTAGGCTGACATGCATCCTGTTTCTAATAGCACACACACTGTTTCTTTATTTAGAGCCTCTTTACCAGTATCAATTAAACCCCAGTTAAATCTGACACATCTTAACCTTGCGTTGGATCCAATTCATTGCTACAGCAGAACCCATATGGCACTGAGACAGTTGCAGGCATCAATTCATTGCTTATGTAGAGTTACTGGCTAAATGCCAAGCAGTAATCACTGCTTTTTGTTAATAGACATGTTTGCTTTTGCAGTCGTTTCTATACACAGTGCTCTAGATTAATTAGAACAAAATCTGTCATCCATCTAAGAAACAACCAGAACTCTTGAGGTTTTTTTGCCTCAGATTTAAAGAGAAATGAGTACTGGCAACCAAAGGTGGTGTTGGGGGAGAGTTACTTTGTTTATTCTAGAATAACCTATTTTGCTTATTGAACATACATGTATCTGCTATTTCACTTAAATAAATAAAGGAGAATGGGGGAAATTGCTGGTAATCTAAAATACGCAAACAACTTGAGCAGTAATTGCAAAAAGACTAATTGTGATTTTTTTTTTAACCTGAATTTTGAGGAAGAGCAAGACAACTACTGTTAAAGAAATCACAATTCTTTCTGTTTTCTGCAATTAAATGACACTTTTTGCCTAAAGAGACATTCAAATTATGGAAGTGCATGTGGAGGTAAACTTGCAGAATCAAGTAAATATCTTCGAGATTTGGGTTGTTGAGGCTTCCCTTTACGGCTGCCTGCTTACAGTTTGAAATAACATGAGCTCTGGTAGGCAGGAACATAAAAAAATATTCCTTGCATTACTGGTGTTGCATTTTAGAGAAATTTTAACATTTGATCATACAGTTTTGTCCTCCCACCCCCAGCTTGATGCCTGAATAGTTAACACAGTTGGGGGAACTAGTGGATATTGAAGTCTTCTGGTTAAATCATTAGCATTTTAAGATCATGTTGCATATATCCAGATCTGTTGTGGTGGTGGATATGTACATGGTGACCTATGCTAAGCATGGAATGTACTCAGGAGTATTTTACAGCGGTGAAGTAGGGGAACACTGCTGCATTAAGCAATAGAAATATAATGAAATTTTTCATTACAGACTCTTACATCGGTGCCTACCATCATCGAAGTAGTTTAAGGAACTCTTTTGGGGCATGGTTAGTTAATCTGTTGTGTATTTTTTTTTAGCTCCATAAAAAATGTGTTTGTGGTGTTTTCTTCAGGTTAACTACTTTTGTTTGCATGCACTCACAGAAAATTATTTTGGTTAACCTGATTTAGACGTAAAGCTTTCTGGTCCCCAGTTCTTCCATTCATAAATACATCACATAGGACCAGATTAAAAATCCACTGGGGCTTTCCATTTGGTTCATTAGGATTTGGATGGTGTACACTGTCCTGATTAAAGACCTCAGACAACTGATCATCAGACTACTGCTTGCTTGGCTGTTACTTGCTAACTCTTTGCAATGACCCAATGTTAAAAGACACCTAACCATATTCAGTAGTCAACGATTAATGGTAGTCTCCAGTTTTCATTTAAAGTAGCAATGATGTTTATAAGCTTGGTGGTATTTCTGTTCACTTAAGTGATTTAACGTGATTTATACCTTAGCAGAGGATCCACTGACAGACACCCTTACCTCTTCCTCAGTGTTCCTGATTTATGCTCTGTATATGTTACACAAGAAAGTGTGTGTGTGTATACATACGTATGTATACATACTATATAGTTTCTCTTTGCATGAAAGGACAGTAAAAATACCTCTATTTTCTGGAAGTTATAATATCTTTCAAAACTTTTTCCTAATGTTGAGCTAATGTTTTATTATTCCAGTGCTGTTGGTCCATTGTTCGGAAGTACAGCTTTATCAGCAGAATGTGTGGCAGATGGTTTACATTTGCATTAGCCTTCTGGAAAGGGAATCAGTTCCCACCAACATAAGCTTCAGCTTTTCTTTTCAAAATTTACAACAAATTCGTCAGAATGGCATTTTAGAGGAAAAAAACCCCCAATCGGACTGTCTTTGCGTTCCCTTTTTGAAGAGGAAAAATGAATCCTGTTCTTATGCCCTCATTTGCACATACATTTTCCATCCCCTCCCCCAGTGTTTGTTAAAATGATTTAAGTATTTCATTATGCAAAATGACTTTTATAAAAAGACCTTCCTTTTTGCCCCACAGTCATTCTTAATTTCGTTTGTCACTTGTTATAGAGTGGAGTTATGTGAAGCTAGGATATATTATTTGTTCTAGTCTGTATTGGATAATTTATTAGATTAAGAAACCAATAATTTTCAAATATAATCAGATTTAAGTTTTTAATAAGATTCATCCTCCCATTCACACTTGCTTAATTTAAGGATATTAAATCTGCTCAGGAATGAGCTGCTTCTCAAAGCCTCATGTGCCTATTCAAGGATTTTATTCCTGATGTGTTAATAGGATTTAATTATATTAGCCCTGTGGTCCAGAGACACACCACAATTGTTAAACTTGATAAACCAGACAAATACATGCTAAAAGAGTGATGGCCATCTCCTTAAAAAAATATAAAAATTGCAAGGTGTTAATATTTTAATCTCTCTGCTATGTAACTAGAGGTTTGCATAATGCTGAAATTTTAAATCTTGAATGTTTAACACACTGTAAATACTTTTCTCAAAAAAATCAAAGCTGATGCAGAAATTAACAAGGCTTTCTAATGAGTTTTTATCTTTGTTTCTTATTTCTGATTCCTAGAGATTAATTTACATAAACTTTCAGTTCTTTACTTCTTATGTTATCCTCTTGTTATGTACAGACAAAAGCTGCAGCAAGTCATTCTGGAAATTCAGCATATTAAACACTGTCTTGATTCCTTTGTTTCCTGTGGCTAATTAGGTTAATGGCATAGTGTCAGAAACAGAAAACAGTGGCTTGGGACATTTTGCAGAGACATGGTTAGGGAGAGAGGGAGAAAAGAAAGGCACAGACTCTTGTAGTCTGTAAATCTTGTCAAGATCTCCTTCGGCAGCACTGGCATCGATCAGAAGTGCTGGCTCTTGTCAAGCTCATCCGAATGCTAAATGTACAGGAGTCAGCGCTTCTGATGGCTGCAGACATGGGGAGGTGGAAGGAATGACAGGGTTTGCAGAGAATTGCAGGGAAGGAGGAAAAATTAGCAATATGCCATCCGGTTGGATATTTTGCTTCCAAAATTAGATTGACGCATGTTATGGCATGTTTCCACTGGTAATCACAGACACTCAACATGTATTTCAAGAAGATTTGGCCCCTGAGTTTTTCTCTCACTTGTGCAGAATTAGATTTTGGGCCTCTCAAAACATGGTGCAGGCTGCGTTTGTCTGGAGCAGCTAAACATGTGAAGTAGGCTTGTGTTTTTAAAAAAGTAACTTACTGGCACTTTTCCTTGCCACGATAGCCTTGGAAATGTAAACTGACATAAACTGTTTTCTGGGTTAGAAAGGAAGTAGAAGCAGAGTTCTGCTTTGCCCAGGGAGCGGGTGGTGACAGGAGCTGTACGGCATCACGCTGGCTTTCCACCAGTCCCGAGCCCACCCCAGCCACCCAGCCACAGCTGTGGGCCGGAGAGCCGATGTGGAGTGGGAAGGAGAAGAACAGGCTTGCTCCATGGTGGAGCTGCAGGAAGACACATGAGAGACCAAGCATTAGGGTCTATGCATAACATAACCACATTCTTGCCAGTCTTGTGGCTCTAAATAAATGAGATTCTTGAAAATCTTATGGTTCTGGGGGACACCAGCTTGTGATTGAAAGTACCAGGGACTGGCAGTGGTGGGAGAGGGATGGGCTGGGCACCAGCTGAGGTCAGGTCTTGGTAAGGCTCTGGGCTAGGCTGCCTTTGAACCAGCCACTTCAGGCTTTGGTGCCGGCCAATGTAGGAATGGACTGTGAGGTCTGAGTCCAAAGCTGCAGCGAGGAACTGAGACGAGATGTAACCCAAGGCTGCCAGACCTTGGCTTCCTGCAGACAGTGCTGACAAATGAGCATCTGTAACAGACAGTCTGAATAATAGGCAAATAATTGTGGTGGTCTTTTAATACCTATGTGGATTCTGCTTTTTTGTACATTTGCAATACCTTGGCTACCCATGTCATTCCTAATTTATACTGGCTATGAATAGCTTTTTAAGGCAACATTGTGGCTTTCATGTTTATAGTTTGATAAACTCCTGATAAAATTATTCATTCAGGCTTGCTATCTACTGTTTGAGCAGTATTATTGATAGTTCTGTATGTCTGCATTGACACCTATAAAAAGCTGTGTATATTTATTAAAGACAAAAGGTATCCTGCTCAAAGACGAACGGCTGTAAACACGCAACTTGTCACCATTTATACATATATTCACTTTTTTCTTTGCCTGCAGCACTGTGTGAGAAGGTCTTTCCTAATTTAACTTGGAATTTATGGCTCCATAGTGCTTTTTTCCAGTTAGGTGCTCATATTTCTTTTCACATGAATCTCCCAGGCATTTACAGGGGTGTTAGCTGCCTTGTGTTGCTACTAGAACCAGAAGCCGAAACGGTAGCTGCCAGCAGGGATTAGCTGAGTGTGCTTTTGTTGTATCAGACACCAGGAGCAGGAACACAGCCGTCTGCCAGGTCTGGCGAGGTAATGACCCTGCTCTGCCTCCCCAGTACTCCCCAGGTTTCTTTGCTTTGTTTATAAATTTCAAAAATTGAAATGACATAGGAATTGTGTTCCTGTGAAAAGTACTGAGGTTTTGAAATTTGCCTGTGTTCCTCCCCCAAAGTTTCAGGAGTTTCCAGTGAAGCAGGAAGGATGGTCATCCACCAGAGACCACTGCGTCCAGGGTTCTTGGGGTTTGTCTAGGCTGCTGGGGCCATGCCGTGGGGAGTCAAAATGCTAGAGAAATGCTCACGTGGAAGAAGGGTCTGAAATCGCATATCAGGGCTGTAAGCAGTGCCAAGGAATTAAAACATAAAAGTTTAATTGCAAAGAAAAACAGGAGAGGTGAGAGCAGGAGGATGTATTTCACATGGACTCCCAAAGGAGAACTGATTTACTGTTTGAAAAATAATAGCAGGGCTGAAAATATCAATGTTCTTGGGCAGATACAATGATAAAAATTAGGAGGCACTATCAAGAGAGACAAGGATAAGACTATTATATGGACAGAAATAGGTCACCGGGCACACTGAAATATAAAAGCGGGATGAGTTCCATAGCACGAAGTGCAAGGTCCTCCAGTGAAGGCCTAATAGGGAGAACAGAGGACAAACTTTTGCCCAGGGACATTTGTGATGGGACATTAGAGCCCAAGAGGAAAGATACCTACAGCTTAGGGGAGATGGGAAGATACAACCACCTCCTCCCCAAACAAATGCCCTGTCCTTGCAAAATGCAGCGTGCCTTGGGAAAAACCAGCAACGGATGTGCACTGCTGCTGGAGGCTGTTGGCAAATGCTGTAGTCTTTAACACAGTTTTGAATTTACTCTGTGTATCCTTTTTACATGCACTGATGCTCCTCTATAATTCCTCAGATGTGTTGTTTGGTGGGGAGAAGGATGTATTTGCACTTGAGATGCCATTGTTATTCTCATGATCTGTATCACACACGCTTTACCTCTCATATTGTACTGTCAAGATAATTTTACCTGTCTCTCATCCTTTCAGTGCTTCCTTTTAATTTGCTTCTCAGGGTTCTCCATGTCTTTGGCTCTTTCTAACTCTTTTCATTCTGACTTCTGAGCAGGACGTTACTGGACTATAGAAGGAAATTCACATTTCCACTACTTTTCTCTACATCTCTCCTTTCCCTCCCCTGTACCCATCCAGCCTGTCTGGCATGTTTCCTAGATGATGCCCTCCTTCACAGCACATTCATTTGTGGTTTGTTTTTTTTTTTCTCCCTGAGTAACTTCAGCTGCTGTTTGGAGTCTTTTCCACCTTTTTCTTCAAAGTGGAAACCATCTGGCGCTCTGTTGGGCATTTCTGATGGGATTTGGGCAGGAGCAGATACAGTGAGGGCTCCCTGCATCCAGCGCCGTGGGTGCCTGCTTGGGGATGAGCAGTGGTCGCCATTTCTGCCTCTTCCTCTCACCATGTTTATTGCTGGTGAGTCTTGGCGTTTATTACAGTTGCTCATGATTCTCATCCTTGCTTCTTTTCTTGCAAACTTAAATTGGAGCTGAGGAAAAGGTCACATTAATAACAAAAGTATTAATTTATGTGTGACCAGAATAGTTTGCTTCAGTGCTACCAGGCACTGTTTCATCCTGCTTGTGTGGTTCATGAACTACATGCTAATTTTCTTTATATTTAATTACCTTAGAACGTCTCCTGTGCTTCAGGGTACAAGCCATCTTCTGACTAATTAGGGATTTTTCTCTGAACAGGCTATTCCCTGTAAGTCTGCAAAGGGTTTCTTGTATTTTCCTTTGAAGCATGTGGTAACCGGCCTCTGCCAGCAGTAAATGGATTGCTGGACACTCTGCTCCCAAAGTTCCTCTGTTATTAAATCCACAAATTTGCACAAAGCAAAGTTAATAAGTCTAGCTGATGGAGCGGGCTTGGATCAAATCTTTGGCATGCAGAGGTAATGGAGTGCATATTGATTGAGCTATTGTGTTTAAAGGAAAATAAATTATTTTAATTTAAGACAATTACCCATGCTTTTGCAATAAATGTGCACTGTGTGTTAAGTCCTCCCAGTCCAAGCTTTGTTAGACAAGTCTCCCTTGTAGTTATGTAAAAACTGTGCAAGCATCACATTTTCATCCTCAGCACTGCTTGGTCAGTGATTAAATCAGTGCATGCTGCATGCGGGAAACACCACAGCAATGCTAAATATTATTATTGATTATGTATATAGCAGTCAATACAAACATATTGTGTTTCAACTGCAAAAATGATCATCTTAATTAGCTAATGATTTTTAGCCTGGTTTCACAACAAAATGAGACATTATGCAATTGCTCTTTCTGTGTGACTGTTCTCCCTCTCCCCCATCCCTGTCACTTCTGGACCTGTTGGGTTCAGTCAGTGTCAGTCTGGTTTGATTGAGGGTGGAGATTTCAAAGGCATCAAGTCCTTATGTGTTTAAATAGGGCATTGGCAAATCCTCCTGGTACGCCAATGAGGGCGGCATTGGTTGAACCGGGTTAGACAGAAGAGCCACCTGCAGGCACTCACTTGAGGAAGAGATGTGCACAGGAGTGAGGTTTCACTGATGCTGTTACTGAACAATTTAGAGAATTTTATCAAAACATTTAACTTTTGATTTAGGAAGAGATGATGTATCCTCTGCTCCCCGTTAAGTATAGGAAATATCGAGACCCAGCGAAGAGCTTCATCATGGTTACCATTTGCTCAAAGCTAAACTTCTTTTTTTTTTGCAGATCAGGTTATCCATCTCAGTAGAGAACTAAACACTTACACTAGGCTGCTGGAATCACTCTTTCTAAAAGAGTAAGAGCTGTTTAATGCACCAAACAGTTTATAATCTGAAAGACAGACAGCCACGACCCCATGCAGGACTGCCCTTCAGGACAGATCATGCCGGGCTTCCTTGACCGGCGACTGGTTTCTGCCAGGAACTAAGTCTCCAAAGCCTTTGTACAGAGATACAACCAATGCATTTTCTGAAGTTGGGTCATGTCCAAGCATATGAGATTCTTCAAGCATGAAATTCCACTTGACCCTATTAAGGCTTTCTCAGCATCAGATATGTACACCGCAGAGTGGATAATGTTCATAACTCATTTCACATTACCCCTGGGTAGTGCCAGTGGAGAAATTCTGTCTAGTCTAATGCAATCAAAGCTGTGAATATGAGGAAATTGAAACATCTGGCCCGGTTTCTCTTGTGTGCCCCAGGAGGTGCGATATGAGAGATTCAGGTCAGAAAGAGGGGGGGACAAAGACATCTCCCCAGGGACGTGTGTGCTGCACAGGACAGATGTCCCAGCAACATCGCCAGCAGCACCAGGGTGTGTTCACCAGGCAGGTCACCTTGGCTAGTTTCTTATGCCTCCACTGAAGTTCAAAGGTGCAGCTGCAGTTCATGTAAACTTGCTAAGGTAACCCAGGAGTGGGGCATCTGAGTGCAGCTAACATCATGCTGCGGGCAGGTGGAGCTCCGCCTGGGCTTGCTGCATGAATATCTGAATCCACTCAAATGGTATGGTGGTACAGAGGGGGGAGCTTCGTTTCCTTCTCCATAATCAGGTATTTTTGTTAAGAGATTCAACTGCTGTGATAGAAGCAATTCCTTCTGAAACCAAGCTCTTTATGCCTTGAAAAGGAGGGGAGAGAGAGGAGAGAATGGTGATACCAGACTTCAGCTTTTAAAGCCAAAAAGGTTTGTATTGGGTGTCTTCTAAAGCAATACTCTAGCTGGGATTGATAGCTGGATATTTCAAGTCTTATGTTTTCTCGCTCAGTGAGCTTCAGCAGGGAAGAGACTGCAAACTTGATCTCACACAAGAATCGTGATGGACAGACTAGAAAATAAATTGTTTGTAAAACAGTCCCTCTCCCAAGTTTTGGGGAGTAATACTTCTGCCATTATTATTCAGCAGAAGTGAGATTAGTTTAGCTGGATGTGATGGCTTAGCTGTATTGCCTTAATTAAAGCAGTTAAAATGTTTATTCAGAAAGCACCAGTGTGCCTGGAATATGTGTTTGCAAGGAATAAAACCTATCTCTCCATAGAGGATGCTTTTTCTGAAGGATGTTTATAGCCCTCTCCCCAGGTATACTTCTTCTCTGAACACATCCAATTTTTTCAGTTATCACTGGCCGTTCACCAGGATGACTGATAACAACTCAAAAACAAATAGTTATTTAACCATTAAAAAAAAAAAAGCCTTTCAAAACAAGCCTTGAAGAATGGTTCACTTTGTATGAGTAGGGAGTAGGATTTTGCTTGTCTGTCTGAACCAAAATTAACCTGTTTCCTCCTGTGTCAGGCAGAACATCACGTACAGCTCTCGGGGCTGGCAGGTTACTCCTGCCTGTCTGCCCAGAGTTACTCCTTCTAATCTGGGTTAAGGTGACACAACTTGAAAGTTACCCCCAGGCAACATACAGGACTGTATTTGACAATTTTTGGGCTCAGTCCTACTCTCTCTGGGCATATGTTCATGCAACAAAAATATGCTCCCTTTCCCTGACTTGACACTAATTACTCAGCCAAGAAGTGAAGGATTCTGACTCTGATTGAAGCATGTGCTTGAAGCCATCCTTCTTAAGCACAAAAATCAGTGTCAGGTAACTATACTTTAAGTGCAGAACTATACTTTAAACATGTGCTGAGGTGCTGTCCTGAGAAAGGATACTTTCTGGGTCCAAGCAGCGACCTGTCATTTCTTAGAGTTCACATGTTGAAAATGATGAGACAACACGTGGGAACATCCATAGCATCCACAACCTTTCTACAGCATCAGGAACAATGAGAAATCCGTGGTCATCCGTGAGGCACTTTCTGGAACAAGTAACATTCCCTTTTATCCTCTCTGCATCTCCTGGGGAATTCTCTTGTTTCCTCTCCCCTTAAGTTAGCTAGCTGGAGCCTTGGGGCCTCCATTTATGTCTGAAAACTTTTTTTCTGTGTTTTTATTTAAAACCTCCAAAATTTACAAAAAGAAAATTAACTCTGCAAAGACAACTAGTCAGCCCCGTGCTGCAGGATCACTAGCTCCAACACAAAGAGGGGAAAACACAGGAACCCATGCCTGGAAAAATGGGTTCTAAATATTATTTTTTAAATTAATTTTTGAACTTAGATTTTCACTCTTTGTTTTTAGACTGTCTGTAATTTTCAACAGGTATATTTGGCTGTTCTGAAATGCATGTGACTTCTTGAGTCCTCTGTATGAGTGATGTGTTTTTGTTACTGACCGCCTTGTTAATCTGCTTTGCAGCCTTCTTTGGTGGGGAGTCTCTATTTTCTTTCATGTCCCTAGGAGAAATGCCAGCAGCATAGGTCCAAGAGGCAAATACTTGGGGTCCTCCCTACAAGCACACCTGCTTTGTGATGATTTTTCAACTACAATTTGTTACTTCAAATTGCTAAGCTGAAACCTGACCACCTGTTTTTAATAGATTGTTTACCACGTTGATCTTGTATAATTCAATCTCCTTTATCAGGTCTAGCATATCAAATACCTTACAGAACGCTAAGTATACTACCCTGCTCACTGAAACTTGTATTTTTCATGAGAAAGGTAACAACTGCTTCAAAAGATCTGTTTTCTTTTCCAGAAAACTGTGTTGTTTAACATCACACCACTTTTCATCACTTTTTTTATCTGCATCCTGTTTCATCTGCTTCATTATTTTCCCCTGGTTTCACATGGGGCTGAGAAGTCTATAATTATCTCGGCCATCTCATTTATCCCTGTTAAATATTGATGCTAAATATTTATTATTAAATATTGTTTCTAACGGGTGAAATGCAGAACTGATGACTGTCTCAGACTACTGGCCCTACAGCAGGCTGTGCAGGCTCACAGCCCTCACCGGGGGCCCTGGCAAAGAGCTGGGGACCCATGTGGGTGAAGAAGACATGGGCTTAAAAGAGGACTTGCCTCCAGCATAGGAATCTCCTTGGTTATTGTTAACCATTCTAATTGCGTGCTTGCTTTTTGTTTTGACAGGGTCTGAAAACTATTTAGGAGTCATAACAACAGCATTATTACTCCCAGGTGAGGCCGTGGTTGTCTGTGGCGTTTCATGGTTTCAGGCACTTCTGAAATCTGGAGCACAAGGCAGACTCCCTTCTGTTCAGCGTCCCCGGGTGATAAATGTAGGGCTATTCATCAGCAGTGCTAGGAGACATCTTGCAAGTGAAGCAGCTGTAGTTACATCTATTTGGAAAGTGAAATCAGATCCCATAGGTGCTATATGTGGATGACAAATGGGCAAAGGGTTTGTTCTGAGATTTCCTCCTTCTGTACGTCCAAGGTGTGTGTGTGTGTGTGTGAAGTGTTCAGCATCACCAAACAGGTGCTCCTTATTTCTCTGCCCTGTTTCTACTAGTGCATTTTCACTCTGATTGCTCTTTTGGGGGCTATCCTACTTGTTAGCTGAATTAAGGGAGTCCTGAATTGGAAGCTCTGCTATCACCAGGTTGACCTATATCAGCCAGTTGTATTACTTTAATTTCTTCGCATGACCTCTTGCTCTGGCATGACAGCCTTCTAGTACATGGATGTTTTGTAGTGGAAAGGTGCCGAGAGAGGAAGAAAAAAATTGCCACTCACCTAGAGTGTGAATCATGAAAAGGTTTCCCAGAGCTGTCCATTCTTAATTTCCTGTGGTCGGTCTGTTAGCAGCATTGCTGGTGAAAAGCCAATATGATCTGTGTTGCTGTTTCAAAACAAATGCCTCTTTATCCAGTAAGGTTATGTGTTCTTTCAGCTTTGCAGGCAATTCTACCAGGAAAGAAAATAATATAAAATGGTATTTTTCTCTTTTTTTTTTTCTTTCATTTTATTTTCCTCACTGTTGGAAGTAGAAATACTTAAAAATATACTTAACACTTACAAAATAATAATAGTAATAGTGTTATGTAGAAATATCTTGTCTGTAAATCAGTGGTGACAGTTAACTTGGAGTCCAAGCAAAAAAATGTTCAAATAGCTTTATTGAAAATCAATGTGTATTTGTAAGGGAGGATTGTTTTTTAAATCCTTTGTGTTCATTGCTGGTTTTATGGTGATGACACTTGCAGTGATGCTACAGCTGTGTTTCCAAGAGTTAGTCTTAAAATGCTAGAGCAGGTGACTGAGTTTTCCCTCACCGTTTTCTTTTTCTACCTGCCCAAACTGGCATCATGCTCAAGTAAAAGGAGGCTGCATGGCAAATTTTGTTGTTTACGATATTGCCGATGGTGCAGATAAGTTAGCAAAAAAAGGTAGGACATAATTCACTGGGCGTGGCTAGCAATCACCTCCCTGTGCCGGCTGGGGTATTTCCCTCGTGGAGAACCTAACGTAAAGCAGGAGGGCAAGAAGAAGGCTGGTTCATGGTTGTTCTGCTGGGGACACTTGCTCTATTTCCATGCACCTAACCATTCTGACACTTTGGTGGCAACAAGTTTTCCAGCAGCAGTTTAAGACATTTGTGTCTCTTGTGGTCTGCTCCCTGAGGAGAAAGAAATACAGTTGTGCCTCAGCCAGTCCAGTGAGGTCTGGTGTAGCTCAAATTGGTGTCAAAGACAGATTTGCACTAGAACACGGAGTCTGAGGTGGGGCAGATAAGATGTTGCCATATGAACTTTCCTCTGGTTTTCTCGCAGAGCCGGCACCTCCCACCTTGGGGTGGAGGTGGCAGTCCTGTTACCCTGCTGCAGCTGTGTCCTCTTGGCTCCAGGTGTTGGAAGAGCAATTTAGGGATCCCTCAGCTGAGGGGGTCTGCAAAGTCTATGTGGTGTTTCTAGTACTGCAGCTCTTTGGGCAGGATCTAAAGTAGGTTGCTTAGTTTTCTTAATTCGGTTTTATGTTTGTGTATGTTGGCTCTTTGTTGGGCAACTGTTTTCCAGTAATTTTCACTTCTGTCTATGTTGACTTATGGCATTGCCTTACCAAAGTGTGGCTAGGTTTAGGGTCAGAACAGAAGCAATCTCTGTTACTGTGCTGTGGTCCAAAACTGATGGTCTGACTTTAAATTTTTTATAATGTGCTGCTTCTGCCTTCCATTCCTCCCTGTCCAAACCTTTTCCCCACCCTGCTTCTGTGTGAGTCTTTCATTAGCCTTCCCTATTTCATTTTTACTTGATGCAATCTGGTGGACCTTCAAGGTTGTTTTTCCTCAGTCAAGATCTCTTCTGTATTGTTATTCTATCCATGTGTACACTATAAACTTGAGGTGGCCTTTCCCTACACACATCTATCAGCTACATGCGGATCTCTGGAAATGCTAAATCACAGCACTGCTGTAATCAGGTCTGTGTGCTCTGCACAGTTGTCAGCGAGTGAGCCAGGCTAAGGTGCATTTTTAGAAACTGAGTAATAGAAGTTGGGTAAAAAATGTTTCATCTAGGGAGTGTGGTAATAGTCTGTCAAGAAAAAGGACTATTCTAACCTTTCTAAAAAATATGAGAAGACCGTCCATCTTATGACTGGAGCCCAAAGCAGGGAATGCTGCTCTTATTTGACTTTTGCCTGATCATCTAAGCAGTTTCACATATATACCATATGCTTACATTATTTATACTTTCATAGCTTGGTACATATATATTACTCTATCTCTGGTATTTTTGGTTGGGTTTTTTTTGCATTTTAGTCTTCACCATTCTGCATTAGGATTGTATCCCAACACAAAGCTGTAAAATAAGTTAAAACACCTGTTTCACTACTTTTAAGTATTTTTTTTCTTGTATATTTAAGTATATTTACTTGAAGTACCATGTATTTTTCAGAGAGGAGTCCTAGCTAATGTTTTCTTTCAGGTTTTCTTACAAGTTACATTCATAGGTTGTGTGTTGTGTGTAGAAATACTATCTTAAGTTATGACCTGCTGACTTATTAAAATGAGACTGAATTAAAAAGAAAAGTAAAATGTTTGCTATAATCAAATCAACTTGTGTTATCCTTGGTCACTTTATCTGAGTAATTTTATATATAAGGTGGTAGTGGTCTATGGGCATAGTGAAAGGTTTCTGTAGAATTTCTGAGACGAATGGTACAAAACATTACTCTTCACCTGGCACATCAAACATAAAATACATTCTGAAAGCAGATTATTATTAATTACATTCTGTGCTCAACATGTTGACTGAAAAGCCCCTGTCACCTATGCTGCTGTATAAAGAAAGGATTCTGTAAGATGCATCCTTTAGTTTCAGAATGGGTTCTATGAGCAAAGGCAATCTCTTTGAAAAGACAATGGAACAAGAGAGGAAACAAAATGAGATACTACTTCAAATGGTATGTCTGAATCCTATTTTAGCTGCTTACAAGATACTAGTTTTCCAAAACAAAAAAGTCAGAAAAAGCTTTCATGCACTGGTGTCGGAGATGCCGCAGCTCATTAGGACCTCTTCTCACAGAGGAATGGATTAAGGACAGCTGACTTGGATACCACAGTGATGAACATGACATAGAAAACCAGGGACAAAGAAAGCTACCAAAACATGGTGAATTTGATCTAAGAAATCCTTCAGGGCATACACAAAATGAGATAGAAAGCTTCATGTAATACAAGTATTTTTAGTGCAGAGGGAGGAAAAAAATGTGGTTTCTCAATTAATTAATGTACTGGAATAAACCAGTGCCAAGGGTTCAGTTGGTGGTACTGTAGCTACTGTTCCACCCAACTATGAACCTTTTGAAATCTCCGTTGTAGTTAAGATATTGAATCTCATCTGATAATCAGTAGGATTTTGGATATATCTTCTGCATGATGCAATTACTTGAGTTAGCTGTAAATTGGGTAGATGAAGTACCAGAAATAGTTGAGCTGCAAAAACATGGCATATGTGGAGAACTACTTAATCTCCTTGGGCAAACAAAATAGGACTTCTTTTTTGCAAGTTAGCTGCTGTCGAGACATACCTGTAGCCTCCTAAACCACTTAGTACTTCTGAAAGTTTTACCACTACACTCATCAGTCATTTTATATGCTTTAGAAAGCCATGCTATGACTGTTTAATTATGCAAAGTGAAGGTATAATTAAATTTCACTGGAACTGTGGGGAATTGAATATGATGAAATAAAATGGGTTTAGTTTTACAGGCTCAGTGTGTCACAGAGGAACTGCGAAGCCTTTTGATTTTCTTTTTTTCATATCTGTAATTCTCTCTGGGGGAATGGAGAGTTTGGGCCCAAGGTGGCTTTCCGTCTTTGTGACAGGCAGTGTAGATGTACACTCATGAAAGTTAGATGTTGCCAAGTACAACTCAAAGATGAGATTTGTTTTTCTCTAGGAAAGCTGCCAGAGCTGTTAATACGTACATCTGGAAATTCTTGAAACCTGTTAATGAGGACAGTGGTCAAAGCCAAATAAAGAGTCAACATAAGCAGGTCTATAATACAACTTTCAAAAACAGTAGCATGAAACTGGGTGCCTGGGTATATGTGGCCTGAGTGTATAATACTGCCTTTTTGCAACCATGAGAGCTGCAAGCTCAGCCCTTCTGGAAGGTCAGGCTACTTGCTTAAAAATGGATGGCAGAGATTGGCTTCTCCCTGTGATTTGAAGCTTTTAATTTTTCTCCCTCAACCTTCTAATGGCAGAGCTGGCTGAGTACCTTCTGTGTACCGCTGGGCTGCTTACTGCGTGGGGTAGTGTGGTAGTGGTTTGCTTTTGCTTTCCTCTTTCTGACTTGCAGTGGGAAAAGGAGAAAATCCTGATGGGTTTATTTGATACTACAGTCCTGCTCCTATGTTTAATGCTTGAACTTCTGTACACTCACACACCTTTCTTCGTAACTGCCTTAGGTTTTTTTTTTTCCTCTCTGTATGAATATCTTGAATAAGTGTGGAATTGAACATTTTAAATTATTTCTGACACCTTGCCAGTTGCTACCTGGTTCTTTCACCTTTTCAAAAATGTGATGTTACCTCGTAACTTGAGCTAGCATATACAATAAAACTGGTGATATTTTTCTGCCATATGATTAAACTTTGAACAAAACTCTTTGGAGCTTGTGTATGCATGAGCTATAATTCCTGCAGGGAGCTTATGGCCAAGCTTGCAGATGACTAAATTGATTTGTTTCAGAAGTGCTGAATGGATAGATAGCAAGACTTCCCACTTGGCTCTTGCTTGTCTGATATTTTTTTTTCTTTTAAATATTTTTTGTCTAGACTGCAGAGCAGATCTTTGTTAATGTTTTCATCTCTGTCTGGGCAAGCTCACTGACGATGACCTTATTAAAAAAATCATGTTTAATTTCTATGGGAAGAGCTTGTGTACTAAGGAAATCACTTGGCTTGATCAGTTGTGATAGTATTTAAGTAAGATTATATTTAACTGAGATTCTACAGGAGATTTAAAAAAAAATAAAGTAACTACAAGCTATTCAACTTAAAACTGTAATAAAAATGGTTTCTCAACAACTGGTGTGTTTTCATATTGCCAAATATCTGTTTGCCACAGTGTTGTCCATCTGTGTAGGTCTGTTACTCTTGAAGTTTCCTAGTAAAATGAACAGGATGTTTTTCCCCCTGCAGTCAGTATTCTGATGAAATCTGCAGAACTGGCCTAGATGAGGGAGTTGAACTTACCTTGTTCCTTTTCCCACAGGCATTGTTCCAGCACCATGTTTTGCTTGCAGTGGGTGGGTGGAGGTTGCATTACAACACATAAAAGGGGAAAGAGGGTTTGTGGTAGCCCTGGCTACAGGGAGAGATTAGAGGAACTGTAGTACTGGAGAAGTGTGACAGAGGTGGAGGCAACCTGAAAGTTTAATGGTTTTGGTTAGAAGTGTCCTGTAGGGAGGAAGCCAAAATCGACAGTGGGCAAGCTAGGAGCTCTTTTCCATCCTCTCTGAAGGAGGAGGAAAAAAAATCAATGATAAGCTCTGATACATAAGCTTTATAACTGACAGACTGAGATGTTCAATGACATGAAAACACATTTTTCTAAAGTCAGAACACATTTCTGCTTTGGTCTGTGGTTACCACTAGAGGCTTTATACTAATGCTGTTATTGGGGGCAGCTGCATTATAGCACTACTTACTTATTTATTCACTGTAGTGACAGTTACATTTCATGTAGCAGCTGCTGAAGCCAAGACTATTCAGCAAGGGCAAAATGTGATAAAACTTCAATGAGGTTTTCTTCTGCAATATTAAGTTTTAATTTTTTTGTACAGGAACAAATATTTTTCTACTGCTACTTTCAACTTTTGTCTGTAGTATTATCAAAGAAATTCAGTAGCTACTAGTTAGGAATGTCAAATTCACTTTATTGTATTTTACTTTCTTGTGTGTATATCTGTTCTCGATATATATAACCAGCCTCGTAAAACTTAAATGCATGAAAGTCATTATAATGATAGAAACTTCTGACTCCATGTTCTGAGTGCTTTCAGCTTTTCCTGATGACTTTTAATGTAATGAGGGTTTAGCCTATGGACAGGGGGTGGAGAAAACCCTAGTGTGGTATACAAAAGATTTAGGAAACTCTTGACACATTCAGAAAATGGTATTTGCTCTGGAAGGCCTATTGATTACTTCTAAATTTTAACTAAGTGTTTAATGGGGAAAGGGCAAACTCTGCCTTGGAGGATACCAATGAGCTGCTTGGGTTAGTGCAAATGTGACCAGAATGTCTGTGGCTTTAGGGTCTTTATTCTGTTGTTATTCACCTGAGGTTTTTGATATAGTCATTTCTGTTTTTCTGGAAACTAGCTCAGGCATGTGTGTAGGTTGTGGTTTTTTTTTGTGGGTATGTGGTTCTTTGGTGGGTTTTTTTTTGGTGGTTGGTTGTGGGTTTTTATTTTGGTTTTGGTGGTAGTGACTTGTGCTGCTGCAACTGAAAGTCCTGGGCTTGGTTCCTGCTGGCAGCCTTGCTTTTGTGAATGGATCCAATACATTTGGTCACCAGTGTGAAAATGTCTTTCCTGGGTTGCATTTGGGCTGGCCAGGGGAGTCTGTCATGCAGCAGCCAGGCATGTGCTTGCATGGGCCAGCGGTGGCTGGCTCCAGACAGACCTGCTCCCTGGTTTTGACAAAGCTCATGGTGCCGTAAACCAGCCTGCTTCAGGGAAGAGGCTCCAGATTAGAGTGTAGGCAGTTCATTGTCTTTCCCATCTGCACAAAGAGCTTGGCTGCTGCCCAGCAATGAATGACACTTGCAGGAAAAAGTTGTTTGGCCCATTTCTGTGAATGACATGTCAAGTCCTTCACTTCACAGCTGATACTAACCATCTGTTTGTATTATATACTTATACTCCTCTCTTAACTCTGGAAGATGGTTTCCATAACTTCTGGTGAACTACTGGAAGTAGACTCTGTAGACACTAAGCAACTCTTCCAAGACGAGAGATGCTATACATGTAACTAAATCCTGCCCTGACTTTTCAGTTTTGCTCACTGTTGAGTCATGGAAGTTCTAAGAGTAAATACCTTTAATTCCAGATTTGCTGCCCTTCTTAAAGGAGGCAGAGTTGATACTTGCATTTTACATGTTCAAGGTCCGTGAACAGCAGTGATGTGTTTTTTTCCCTACATACGGCATCCATAGGACACCAGTAAAGTGACCAGAGTAGATACTAGGGTGCTGTCTCAAGATGTTGCCCTCTTGCATCTCATTTTGCATGAGCTGTTACATAGCTGTAATGATTGAAAACAAACTGCTGTATTTAACTGTATTTTTGTATACGTTAGTAACAGACATATGTTTTGTATGTTTAAGTGTAATTAACACTTCTCCAAATCTATATTATCTAGCTTTCTGTAAATGTTTTTTTTTGTACAGCAGACTTAATGTTATGTTCACAGAACTTGTTGGAAATTTTTCGACAAAACAAATGTCAGAAAGTGGTGGTTTGAACCCAAAACTTTCTTGGGCAATGTGGCATTTTCTATGAAAACCTTTTTTTTTCCAGAAAAGCTTTGACATGCTGTCAGTGTGCTTTCTGGTCTGAAGAAGAAAGAAACTGCTACCCTGGGCTGGGGGAAACCGAAAGTGCTGAAATGGGAGGTATCCTGCTTGGCAGTTGATCCTGGTGAATCTTGTCTCTTCGGCTCAGTTACATCCCAATAGGGAACACAGAAATCTTAAGTCTCAATCAGATTCCATGCGGGTCTAATCACAGCAAGAATTTATTAAGAATCTGCAGGTAGTAAAACACTGTTTGAACTGTTGCTGGTTTTGTGGGATAGTTGACCCTCAGTCCTGTGTGGAGCTCCTGGGCAGCGCTCAGCACTCGCAACCCGTCTGTGGCTGCACTGGGGGGTCCTGGCCCCTCCTTCAGCCCAGCTGAGCTTTGGAAGCCAGGCCCAGGCTCCATACAGACCGGCTCTCTGCTGGGATGGTACAGGGATAATTCTGTATGAGAGGGCTTCCTCCAGGCCAGGAGGCAGCGGTGGAATAAACAATGCTGTCTTTTGCCAGTCTCTTTGAAGATACCTGGGGGAAAAGCCCCTCCTCCCCCCAAAACCTCACGCTCATTTAATTCCTTTTGAACTTCGGATATCAAACATAAAATGCCGGGCCTGGTTGTCCTCACTCACACTGGTCTCAAAGAGCATAAATTCACAGGAGTTGGTGAGAAGTTTGCAAGCCCATTTCTCTACTTAAAGGGTTATAGCATAAAGGGATACTGAAACATCTTTGTTTGTTCCCCAGCTTGTGATCTGTAAAAGGCAGGTGCCTCTGCTGATTGCTGGCAGGCCCCAGGAAGGGTTGCGTTCAGGGGAGCATGGGACAGAGTCACAAGGATGCTCATAGCCAGAATGCAAGTCTGTCTCAATTAAAACAAGCTTGTGCTTGCAGGGAGTTAGTGACAGATCACCTAATTTGCCCTGAGTACATATATTTACCGGCTTTATTTTCTAACCCAAGAAGTTGGCAAATTCTTTCCCTATGGAGAAATTTCTTAGAAATAAGCTTGTCCTATCTGCTCCAAGGCAAAGTGTTTCTGCAGTGGGGTCCAGGGCAGCCAGAAGTCAATGTGGTTGGGTTGTCTGTGGTGTTCAGGAAGGTGTTTGTTTCCTTCACTGGATTATGGAGGTAGCCTTGCCGCTTTTCATGTGTGCTGAGCTTTCCTTTAGGACTGGAGCTAGCAGTTCCACTTTTCTGATACTCCAGGTGCATAAAATAACTTTTAGTTTTTTTGATCCCCACATCTTGGCTGAGCTCTGTGCAGTTGCTCTCCTACGTGGCAAAGGTAAAGAAAGCAGCAGCATCTTGCTTCTGGCTCCCCTACTAGTTGCAAAAGTTCCAGTGCTATATTCTGTGATTGTATTGCATTAGACTTTTTTTTTTTTTAACCTCTGAGCTCGGTACTTTTGAAATGGGATGCCATGTTTTCCATCATTACTTAGGGTCTGAAGCACACGGTGAAACTATCTGCTATATGTGGGGAATTAGCAGGACTAGGCATAATGTTTCTTTATAGCTATCTAGAAACATGCCCAAATAGTGTAATATAATCAGGTATAATAAGATTTAAATGCTTGTTCAATGCATAGACCTGCAGTAAGGCCATTTTCACATCATCTTGCGTTGGCTTACATTATGTCCTATTGAATTTAACTTCAGGTTTTGTTTACTGGCATCATACAGGGCCTGCTGTTGTTATCACCTCAAATGCATGTGTTTTTAATGATAGTGTTCTGAGATTCAGATATAGTTGAATTTACGTGAACTGGACAATGAATGTGATATAAGCTGCCTTGCATTTACTGGACAGTAAAAGCCTACATGTCAGTAGATACTGTAGAGTAGTAAATGTGCTGTAAATCCACACTTAACCTCCCAGGTGGAACCTGTTTGTGAAGCCATATCTAAGGGTTGTCAGGAGTTTGAATAATATCAGCTGTAGCTGTTCTTTTCATAAATCCACAGCATTTGTAGGGCTCTGAGCTTGCTGTATACTTTTTTTTTTTTCACAATTGCCATCTATCTTTAAAGGCTTCTATTTATTTTCTCTTTTTTTTTTCTTCTTCCCCTAGCATGTGTCACATACAAGCCAGGGTGCATTCTTTTCATATAGCACTGAATTACACATCCATGGGCATCATATAAAACATTTTTTTTTCCCCAATAGTGGGTGGCAATTCTGTGCATTTCAAGCCTTAGGTTCATTAAAATATTAACTGATCCCTAGCCCATCTTTTGTAGGTAACTATAAACTGTACTTTACAGAAATAAAAATTGACACAGAAGTTACCTTGCTGCAAATATCAGTGATATGGCAGTAAAACATGAATTAATCGTCGCAAGCATCCTTGTAGAACCACTAGTGGAGAATCCTGTTAGGCATCTGAAGTGTGGAGCTTCCCTGCTCTCTCATTGCACCACTAATCTTTGTATCTTCCCCTCTGCTTTTTTTTCTGTGTCTCTGATGATAACTGTTCATCAAGAGTGATGTATGCTAAACTGCTAGTTATGTTCCTGTATTGTCAGAATACAAAAAGTAGTGATGTTGAAAGATGTGGGGACACCTTTTGCTCCCTTCCTCCTTCCTGTTTCTGCTAGTCTAGGTGCAAATTATCAATGTTGAAAGAAGTCATGAGGAAAGAAGGGAGAAAGCATGACTGAAGAAACTTCACATGCTAGAAACCTGATAAGCTTCTAATGTCCTTTTCCTTCCTGGTAGCCTGTATGGGACCAGAAGCCTGTTTTGAGCACAGTATTTCAAACCTTAAGAAATGCTGCTGGATGAGAAAAAGATTGTTGAGGCTAAAATATTGGTTCTAAAATATGCATTATCTCTATTTTTGTTCTGGCTGGTAGTGTCCAGAAAAAGTGACTGTCTCACATGGATCCTTCGTGTTCTGTGCAGAATTACATGCAGAAACATGACTCCATTCTCAGCACACTGGAATGACGAGCAGGAGTTCTCTTGCACACTTGCCATCACAGCTCAGGCCCTCTCCACACCAGCCTGATTGACATGCTCTCTAATAGTGCTTTCCATGTCAGAACTGATACATGATAGGGAAGAACGTGAAGAAACCTTCACCGAACCTACTTGGCTCAAGAAAAATAGATATTTTTGACCTTGGGTTCTTACCCAGTTTCCTTCAGTGGAATTTTGCTCACAAGAAAGATTGAATCAGATTTTAATTCCCTTTGTAACACCTCCCTGCCCCTACTGCAACAGCACAACTTTTAGCAGGAGTGAGAGCTTGGCTCTGGAGCATTGCAAGTGTTACAAAGGTTCAGCTTGGCACCATGCTGAGCAGTTAGAGAACGTTGCTCTCCATCTCCACAAAGAGAGGAAAAAAATACAAAAATCCATTTGGAATCGGTTGTTGGAATCAGAAATCAGTGGTTGCTGAGTGGAAGGGTTTAAGGCTTATAGTTAATAGCAGCAAGCTATATTTGTCTGTCATTTGTGAAAGTGAAGTACATGGAAAAGAAGATGGCTGTTGGGAGAGTTTCCACAATGATGTATTAAAATACTTGTTGAAAACATTTCTATGTCCAGAAGAATGGCCTGAATTGCCTTTGTGCTTTCTTTTACGTGAAATCAATAACAAAACCTCTTTTTGCTTATCAGGTTCCCACAAAAGAGGTGTACTGCCATCCCTTGAAACTCCAGAAAGGTTTTTCTTATCTCTTTCTCTAGCCCCTATAATTACATTTGGGTCTTCATTGGACCTAAGCAGTGTGAAGCACTACGCTTCGCGTTTTCAAGGGATCCATGACTTACAGGTGATGTGGGCTGGGACACAGCATCATTTAATCTTGCTCTGGTTGTGTCTCTTGGCTGTGAGCTGGTGCCACTGCTGATGAAGGGAAGCTTGGGTGCACCAAATGCCTTGCTCTCTGGGGTCCATGTGTACAGCTTTTTGGGAAGGCAGTGCTGTGAAATGGATCATGATTTCAAGCCCATTTTGTGCAAGCTGCTGAAGGTGGAGGCAAGATACTGGGTGCAATTCTCCAGTGACAGATTCAAACGGGTACCCTAGAGCCAGGAGACTTTTATCCTGCTCTCCCCTTCCCACCTGCTTCCCTGCCTTGTCAAGGTCCTACACTTTCGCACCTCTCTGCTTTTGCAGAGCTGAGCCCTCATGCCTTGGGGAGGGTCGTACACAGCTGCTGGCAACGCAGCTCTCCAAAGGTGAGAGCCAGACTGACTGGAAAGTGCTGAATCATGTGCAATCAACAATTCTGGGTACTTGTGTTTTGTCCTGAAACATTAAAGCAATTACTGAATTATCTAAAATTATTTCATAGCTCTTGGCTGTTTGTTTTTTTTTTTTAAATCTTCTTTTTTTCTTGTATTCCTAGTCAGTTGCTCATTCTAGCAAGTTGGTTGGCCACAAAACCCTCACATACTGATCGATATAAACGGTAATGGTAGCCTGACTAAAGTGTAACCATGTAGATGGGAAATAAGTTGCTGACAAACACGCGTGGCTTTCACAGCATGTGTCAAGAACTCTCTTACTTCTGTGGTGTCCTACAGCTAAAGGTAGGATGGACAAGATGTAAGGGAAAGCAGAGAGGGAACATAACATTATCCTTGTCGAACAAGATGGATCACTTCTCTTTATTCATAGAGATATGTGGGATTACATTTAGGACTCTTATGAGAAGCAACTGCTAAAGTCAATCCCACTTTCGCCTAGAAAATGGACAGACTGTCTCTTGGTGACAAAGACCCTCTGACAGGTATCAAAGCAAGTGAAGCTTGCTGTGTCACACTGTGGAAAATAAAATTGGACTCATTCTATCAATCTTCTTCTCTACCCCTCTTTGTTTTTTGGTTTTTTTTTTTTTATTTTTTTTTTTTTTTCCTGTTGCACACCCCAGAGGATGTGATTGTTATTGGATATATTTGTTTGCCATGTCAGTCGAGTGAAAAGTTTTACTCTAATGCTGTGGCTTGTTTTGAGCCCCTGGTAGTGCTGTGTTCAGCCAAGGCTCCTTCTAAGCCCGCGGGTGTGTGCGTGCACACGTGCAGAAACTGCCCGTGGTTGACAGGAAAGCTCACTGTTATTCCTGTCTCATCTCCATGGCAGATTTATTTTCTTCTGCATGGTTACAGTGATTCTTGCTCATGTTCTTGGTGGCACTAACCTCCCCCTCTGAGGCTGGTCTAACACAGACAGTGCCCTGCTCATCGGCTTACAAAACAGGCCAGGAAAATCTTCTTTGACACTAGTCAGAAGCTGCTGTTGGGTTCCTTGGCTTTGTTGCCCCACTGAATAGCACCTCGAATTTCTTGACCTCTTCTCTGAGGCCACGCTTTGCTGCTCCAGAGTATGCCAGCCTTGTCGTCTGGGTTGCAGCATCTCCTGCAGGCATCGGTGCATTGCCCATCGTGTAGGTGCCTTGTGTACCTTGCTCTGCCAGTCCTCTGCTCCCCAGGGAGCTGTGTGGCTTCCAAAGCCTCCAGGAGACTTGCATGTCCAGTTTCCTGCATACTAGATCTACGTATTTATGAGAGAGTAGTAAACATGCTGTAAAATGATGCTGTGTTCACGTGCAGTCTTAGTGGCTTTTCTGACGTTTTCCTTCCTCCCTCCTCACTGTTGTGTCCGGAATGTTTCCAGCTTCTCTCGAGTGGGTCCTGGTGCCCATCCTGGGGGTGGTAGGACACACAGGGGTGAAGCAAATGTGTTGTATTTACTTGGTGAAATTCTCTGGCTGATGGTCTCACCAGGGTATTTTTCCTAAGGTTGCCCTGCAGTGATGGGGCGAGCCCCACTTCTCACTGGGAAGGGAGATACAGTAGAAGTGAGGCAGTAGTGATGGCTGGTTAGCTGGGCTGTCTTGCAGGCAGAGGCTTGGTTTTGTCCCCAGTGAGCCAAAAGGTAGACTCAGGGCTAGGTCTGCTTTCGAATGCTTACATACAAGATCTTAAAATGGACCCCAAATCCCTTCTAAATAGGGCTCCCTGGCTTCCAATTTAAAGAACATCTGAACTCTGGGAGTCTGTCACAACACAAATCTGGGCTGGTTACTGCAGTCTGATATCAAAACCCACTGAAGCTTGCTTTTTTTTTGAAAAACAGCCTTTGGGATCTGTCACAGCTGCTTTTGGCCAAACTGCAGATGTGCTGGTGATCTGGAGAGCAGGACGGTCAGCTGCAGAAAGGACTGCAAAGTGACCAGGTACCCAGTTTAAAGCACTAGATAAAAATGAGAATGCTTAAATAGTTTAGAAAGAAAAGAGATTTGACTCCTTACATTCACTTATTCTTTGAAATAAACCCAACTCAAAACCAGTTTTGCAGCTTAAAATCACTCATTTAGCTCTGTACCTAGTCATTTAATGCTTGCTAGTGCATAATAGTGTTACAAACAATTCTAGCCTTGTTAGCAAATACACACATATTGTCTCAAGGAAGCCCCCTCTCCAAGAATTTTACATTTTATTTTGCTCTTTCAGGATCCTGGAGTTTCCAATAAGATCCAGACAGTACTTTAGGTCTTGTTTAAATCGAGCTACTTCGTATTTGTCTGTCACTTTATTAACACAAGTTCTACGCCAAAAGTGCCACCTGCGTATCCTGAAATATCTAGGGCAGTGCCTGGGCAACCTGGTGCTGCAAACAGTAAATAACAGCCCAGGTAGTGGAATTGATTTCTGCTCAGTGAAGAGGAGTGAAGGAGTTAAAACTTCTCAAAAATGGACTGTAGATGGAACTGAACTGTGCTGGTGCCGAGCCTCTGAGATCTATTAGTTTTGACAACCTCAGTTATTCTGGTGCTTCTCATCATCTGTAAAGTTAACAAGGGCTGATAAGAGATGATGAGGCACCACATGGGTTTGTATTTCAGAACTCATAAATATTTCACAATACCATTTTTCTTACAATCAGATACATTAATTTGTCGACTGTAGATGTTGCTGAATATTCACTTGGTGTAGAGGTTTAACAAAGGCACTGCAAGGATAAACATTTTTAAATCAGCAGATAGAAGCCATGGGTTGTGCTGTGTGCTCAGCTGTTACGTGATTTCAAATGCATGTTCTAATTTTACTGAAATTGTTGATTTTTTTTTCCTTGAAAATATATTATGATTCATAGGCAACCCCCTCCTCCAGCTGTATTTTTATCCTTTTTTGTTGTGACTTCGTAATTTCATACTAGCAAGTAAGATACCCAAGGGTGAATTTAATCTGAAATAAACCTTACTCTTGGCAGAACAATTTTTACGAAGGGATCAAACAATGTAACATACAATTTTCTCAGGCTGCGCGTCACCTGGAGATGCCTGCAACTCAAATTAAGTAAAGGTGCTCTTTGAAGCAAAAAAAAAAAAATATCTCTGAAATATAGTGTGGACAGACTCTCCAAAGTAGCAGTTATTCTTTCGCCTGCTATAATAAGATGAAGCACACAAATATCACTTGATTAACAGCTGCAGTATTAATTTCCCTTTTTGGTTGCTTGACTCACAGCAAGAATCGTGTCAATGCAGCAGAGAAGCAATTAAATTGATTTTAATCTTTGTCAGAGAAGATAACATGCCTCTTTCTCTTCTCATTTAAATAATTAAAGTTTCAGCAGGTATTATTTCTGGCTTTAAAGAAATTGGTATCTTAATGTAATAGAATCCTTGTAATTATACACTTAATGGGTCTTAATAAGTTAATCATGGTTTTTCATTTAAAATGTTTTTTTTTTACTTATTAAACTTTTATTTGCTTTGATGGTTATGCTTTTAAGAGGGTAGAATATATTAAAAAAATAAAGTTCTAAAAAAGGCTTCATTTTTTTTTTAATATTCCTACATGGCCTTTCAAATTCTTTTTCAGTGGAATAGTTGGATTTCAACGCATGCTTTAAAAATTCTTATCCAGTGAAGCTTTCTGTTATGCTACAGTTAATTATTTTTGTTGAAAAAGCTTCATATAATGAGGAAAAACAAATATTCTTTTATCTTTGCTGTAGTGCAAACTGCAATTCAGCTGGAGTATAGCAAATATTTCTTTGTCCCCTTTGATCCAAGCTGTTAGGCAGTATTTGAGGTCCTCCAGGTTATTCCCATTAGTGGAAAAATGGCTGGTGGAGTCAGGTGTGCCTCTGATGTGCTGCTCTGTGTTTACCCAGAGCGCATGTACAGCCCCTCTCCCTGCACCCGCTAAGGAGGTGCTCTTTGCCTTGGAGTCCTAAGCTTGTCTGTTCAGGCAGCACTTTACCCCAAAATCCTTCTCTTGGTAATGACTTGACATGGTGAACTGTGTTCATTTCTTTTGTTTTGAAATTTTTCCCCCCTCCACTTACAGCACGATTGTGAGCAGTCTCTGTTACTCGTTCTGGTTTTCTGGTGGGAGAGTCTTAACCCTTCTTGCCAAGAAAAATCCTGAGCCAGCAGCAGGCCACATTTCTCTGGAGCAGGCATGGACACTCTCCACTTCACAATGGCTCACTTCATGCAGGAAAAGCAATAGTGAAAAAATCTTGTTTGCCTTTTAAACGGGATATATGTCCCAATCTGTCAGGGGAGACCTGTGGCTCTTGGGCTGGGTCCCAGGAGACCCCTGGCCCTTCCAGGGGCTAGAGCCAGCCTGGGGAACGGTGAGACGCAGGTGACTTGCTGGAGTGGAGCCGTGTTCTGCTTTGGAGTTGCAATCCGTATCTCTTGTGGTTCCTTTTCTAAGAGTGAGGTGAGGGGAAAGACAAATGTATCAAGCATTAACTACTTTTCAAGGTTTAATGCAAAGGACTCTAGAAATACTTAGGAAACTGAAGACAGTTCCATCTGGAAAGCTTTACATTTTGAGAATTAAAACCATACAAAAAGAAATCGTAACAGATCATGTGAAATTTAATTTAAAAAAATTGTGGATGTCTTTCTGAACAGCTAGTATACTTTGTATTCTATAAATAGAAATTGAATACTCACGTGCCTACTGTGTGATTTACCAGAAGTTAACACATCACGAAATTGATATTTTCCCATATAGTGGATTTGGTCATGTTCCCTGAGAATTCCCAGTTGCTCAGTGACCTCAGTGGAAAATATTTTGTTTGAGATTAGCATTGTTCACCTTTCTGAGTTTGCATTGAAATCAGTTATAGCCCCCCTTTTTTTTTAAAGGGATTTTTTTTTTTGTCAAGTATAAATTATGGTAGTGATGAGCAACACCACACAGAAGCAGCAGGGAGCACACCGGTATCTGATTTATGTCCATGCTCAAGAGCAGCATTGTATTTCTCTTATTTATTACTGTATCATTAGAGTTCTTGTTATGACTTATTTTCTTTGTCTAGAAAAGTACTTCATATTTGCTCTTTGCTTTGAATAGATATAAAATCTTCTCTTCTAAAATACCTTGTTAGCACTGCTGTGATTTGGAAGCTGTATTAAAGTGACAGATTTCTTTTTCCTCAGATTTCATTACAGGCAATGCTCAACTGAATTTGGGCAGGGGAGAAGGATTAACAGACAATAAATCTATGTGAGTGATGCTTGTGGGGCTTGTATGTATCCCTCCATCCCAAGATATTCAAGCAGTTCAAAAAAACAGCAGAAAAAGCTGAGAAAGGCACTTGTTTGCAGTCTGTCTCAGCCTGGTTCTAATATCTCTGCAAGTAAAGGTACTGCAGTGTGATTGCTGGACTCTCAAGGTTTACAGTGCTCTGCTTGGGAAAGGCTTTCACATACCTTTAGAGCTCTGGGTACGGCTGTATCTGTTCTTAGGTGTGTACGCTCCAGTGATACAAATATATTTTCATAAAGCAAACATGTAAGTAAAGTCTGCTGTTCTCTTTCATCTCCAGTTTATAAGGAGAGCTGGCAGGTTGGATGGGGGAACTCATGAAGGGAGAATTCCTCTTTTCTGTGCACAAGTAAGTTGCATGTGCAAGAGCCTGTTTCTCCATGGCTCAAGCAACATCTCTGTATTCTTCATAGGTGCAAAAAGGCTCATAATTGAACTTAAAATCTGTTTCCTGGGGTCTAATATGACCAATTAACTTAGTCTCATCTCATTTATATCGTTGTGCCATATGGTATGTGTGCAGGCAGAGATTTAGTCCGGGCAGAAATTTTATGGAAGAGAATTGCAAATGGGGGAGGGAGGGAGGAACAGGGTGGTTAATCAGCAGAGATGGGGTTCTTGATAAATACATACTGTTTACCCTAAATAGGGAAAAGATACGTAACAGATGCTGAATTCTTTAGCACATTTGGCAGCACAATACACTTGATACCAACAGAAGTATGAACAATGTAAGCAACGTAGCATATAGGAAGGGCTACTCTGACTAAGAATCAAGTTGGGAAGGATATTGCTTGTTGCCTTGCCTACCAAGTCATTACTGTGAGTGTTACAGGCAGTCTGCAGATAAAAGATAATACTGCCTGAATGGACTGACATTAGCAATTATTGTCTATATTTTGCTCTTTGTTTTTCCTCTTTGAAAATCTCTGCTCAAAATATGATTGCAATTGCTTTCCTGGTATAAGTTTTTGTAGGACAAATCTACTGTGCTGTGTATTCCCAACTGCATCCTAAGTTTTTGATCAGAAACATAGAGATATAAACTTTTATCTGAGTGAATTTGGAGACGTTATTTTAACAACAATCTCTCTTGGTTATCCAATGCTCTTAAATGTCAGCCGGTGGATATTTACCACTAGTAGTACAGTGCAGGAATTGTTTAACATGTTTAGGCAGTACCTCCGAACTCTTCTTTTTTGTGATGAATGCAATTGTCAAGGCTTTCAACTTCACTAAAAAAACCACAAACATGTTACAGGCTGAGATTTCCGTATTTGTATAGTTCTTTAGGCACTTTCTTACACACAGGACAAATCCAGAAGCTCCAAATCAGGAACTTGAATTCTTGCTTTCAGTCAAAATTTCTGTAAGTCTGCCATAAAATTGTTTGTATAATGAAAATCACACAGTAGCAAACTTCATTTCACTGATAGATGGCTTTGTTGTATTTTATGAGGTACAATTAGGAACCAATTTGTTAGAAACCCTTTACCCTCCACATAAGGCAGTCATATAAAATATTATAGTCAGCAAAAATCCCTAGCAAATGCCTTTAATGACTTATGAAAAAATTTACAAGCTTGCATCATATATAGCAAACCCTCAAATCTTCATCGCTGGCTGTCTGTATGTGTGCGTTAATAATGCCCTTGGTAACCATGCGTGACACACACTGTTATCGGAATGCAAAAGATTTCAATCTTTTTTGTCATTTCACTTATTTGAATATTTTATATAGGAATCAGTGATTGAAATCAGCTGATGTTTCTCTGTTCGGAATGAAGTTGTACTGTACCTTACAGCTTATCTGTAATTAAGCTGAACAGCCTCTGCAGAAAGGCAGATTTTTTTTTTCAAAAGCAAATTCAGATGTCCTGTTAGTAGCATAGGTTAAAAACATTTCTCAATTGTAGATGCAGTAATTTCAGTCTAATAGCAGTATCTTGCCTTGCCTTCATCTACCTCCTCAACACTGCCTCAACTAGTTTTGAGATGTGGTTTGAGAGGTTGATAGGTTTTAGAAAAAGGCATATGTGGTATGGTTGCCTGATGACAGGAGAACAGACTTGATGACCTGGGCAGTCCTTGCCCATTTTGCCTTCCCAGTACACTGAGGTTTGGGGTGAATCACCTCTGGCCAAGCAACGCAGCTCATGGCAAGGGGATCTTTGACTGAAGCTTGCCTGGGCTGGGCAGCAGCCCCCCAAGGCTCCATCCAGTGTGCTGTGTGACTCGGGCAGGTGCTTCGTTCCATGTCACACTGAAACGTGTCTCATGGGTTCCTAATGCACTATTCCAGCAAGCTAAGATGGAGCATTTGGGAGCTTACAAAATTTGTGGGTTGGTATTTCAGTTGTATTTACCTTTTGCGACCTGCAGGATGCTGACAGCTTGTACAGGAAGCACGGGAAACTGGAATTTCAGGTCTTGATCAGGCTGGCGTGGCTTTCAGCATCTTAGGCCTCTGGCAGTACTGAACATGTTGATGGAAAATGTAGCGCTACTAGTACTGATAGCACGAACAAAGTTTACAGTAAATTTGTGTGTTCAAGACTGAGCACGGCTGCCTTCCTTTTGCCCTCCTTGTGAAATGGCCCGTTCTCAATACTATGAATAGAAAGTGTTTAAAGTAGCAGTGGGAGGACATAATGTGATAATAAGTGTGTTGGAGGGCAGACATCTGTTAAGAGGCAGAGTTGTGGTTGCTGTGCAGAGACCTTTAGGGCACAGTAGTTGCAGTAATGGTAGGATGTGAGCCTCTGGGGAAGAAGTAGAGAATATGTACTGACAGACTTGCTTTTCTCTGCTTTTGCATATTTGTGTTAAGTTTTACTAACAGTCACTGGATTTTTTACCTTATTTCAAGGTTGTGTGTGTGTTTGCCCTTTCTTTAAAATTTTTGTCTCTCTCCTTTTTTTTTTTTTTTTTTTTTTTTTTTTTTTTTTTTTTTTTTTTTTTTTTTTTTTTTTTTGTCCTGTAGTGCTTTTGTTGGGTGGTAGGCAGGGTAAAAGAGTGGGTGCTTCTTGGGAAATAATGTATGGGTTGCATAGGAGACTTTTTCCCATGCAGGGCTGCATACAACAGCTGCTTACAGTCCAGCAGCTGCACACGCAATGTGATCAACCAACTTTCCTCTTGTGTAGACTGTGGTTAGAATAATGGTTTATTCCACAGTTAGGTGACACTCTTGTTCCTATGAATGTACATGGTTGGTTTTTTTGAACTCATCAGCATCTGGCCAGTTCTGGTCCTGGTTTCTGTTTGAAACACTTGACTGCTCAGATTGGCTCCTCTTATCTCGCAGGTACTTGGGATCCAGCAGCCACTTTTCCTCAGTTGGGGTCTCCCAAGGAGGACTCCACAGTCACTCTTTCTGGATAGGGCCCAGCAATTCTATCACTTTGACTCCCAAAACAGTCCCAGACTCTCCCCAGGTTTGCTGCTTGATCTGACAAATGTATGCTTGTCTTTAGCTTTGGTTACAACTCTTCAAGGAGAACAGAGAAAAAAAGGCTAGAAAACCCCTTTATCAAATTAATTTCTCATTCACAAACCTTAAATGAGAATGGGGCACTTCCAGATCTGTGAAAATGTGATTGTGAGCCCTGCTCTTATTTTTACCTTTTTGTGAGTCTTTAGTTTCATGCATTTCTTCCAGCTTTCCTGTTATGATGATAGTGGTAAAATGGCTTCTCTTTCACAATGTGTGCATGTAAAATGACTCCTGTTTCATTCCTTGCTGCTGCACTTCTGCAGGGCAATGTTCATGTACTATCTCCTGATGTGTTTGTAACATGACAGCGGCAGAGCCATAGCTGCCTGAGAGTTGGTCAGGAACTGTGCTATCGGTGACTCTGCTCCTCCACAGTGAAAGGTAAACCACGACTGGTAATCAGCAAATACAATGAACTTCTGGATTTGACAGGTACAACCCAGATGCTATTGCAGTAGCTTCTGCAGGCTCATTTTACTTGTCACTTTGTCCACTTTAAAACATGGTGCCTTCTTATAGCATTGGGAGCACCGTGTGATACAAAATCTTTGAAAAGATTGAAAAGATAGGTGCACCTGGCTGACCCCTCTCATACCATTCATTGTATTTTGTGTCATATTGTGTCATCTTTTATTCATCTCTTCACTAGTTAACTTTTCCTTCCTTTTTAATTGCTCATTATGAAGAGGTTTTTCCAAACTTGTAGTACTTTTTATTGCACCTCTGTGAACCTATTCTATTTTTGCTTTGTGGTTTTTTCCCTTAAATAATTGACCATGAAAAATGTGGTATCAAGATAAGGAATAATGATATAATGGATGCAGTCATCTTTTCTCTTATACAGCCTAATTGTTATCACTAACATTAGGAAATGCATCTTCAGAATTCATGATTTCTCCAGGAAAAAGAGGTAAGAGAAAAGGAAGCAGGCGTTGGGGCATGCAGATAGTAACAGAGGAATAACTTCAACAGAGCTAATATCCATTTTTTTACCTTGCTGTCTTTTTATCTAATTATGACATGTTTGTCTGCTTTTCCCTATGATTTTTTTTGCTGTATGGTTAGACATAACAAGACCATGTGAGCCCATTTCTGAGACTTAGCAGGTCACAGGTGAGAGAACATGGATTAGCCTGTGCTTTCTCCTCAGTTTTGGTGTCTCTTGCAGCACCACATGGTCTGCACCCTGCACTCCTTTTATTGCCAAAACTGTTCCTGCACAGTGTGTGTTGAGGGGAGCTCCCACACAAGCAGGCAGAGGTCTCATGTCTCACCAACTTCTGCTTGATGGATTCTTGATCAACAAACTGAACGAATTACTGAGAAACAATTGTGACATGCAAGCAAAGTGCCCAGAGTAAGAGGATTTTCTCTTCCTATAAATATGACTTCAACATTTCTAGTTTTAGAAGCCTAATTTAAAAATAATTCAGTGCTTTACTGTTTAATTCTCTTGTGCTGTTGATCAGGGAGACTTCAAACCTACAACAAAAATAAGGTAATAAAAGCAGACAATGACTTTGGTTATGTATTGTGTATCATAAATATTTGTGTGTCTGACTGGTTTCATTTTAGCTGGCTGAGGAAATATAACTTGCTGAAGGCGGTTACCTTTGTTCGAAGCCAACTGAGACAGCACCAGCACTCAGTAATTACAGCTGTACAGTTTCCAGGAGACTCCTTCTTCACCAGACCTGTCGTCTCGTGTCCCCATTTGTAACACTGTTCATTATATTCAACCTGCTGCCGTCACTCTGGAGCTTTCAAAAGGTATTCTGTGGGCTATCATGCTGCAGGACACGGATAATGAAATAGTTAGACGTGACTTGTATTATAATCGGCTCACCTAACTTTCATTTGGTTTGAAAAGTAGACTTAATAAAAGCAAGAGTGAAAGGCATTTTATGTTTTTAATAAGGAGTCTCATATGGTATTACCTGCTGTTTTTCATTGTGTGTCTCTTTTCATGGTTTCCTTTTGAGGCACCTGACAGAAGAGCAGTGAATGTCCCTTAATCTTAAAGCTTTTTGAAAAACTGCAGTGGTAATCAACACTACTGATCAGTAATTTCCAACTGCAGTAAGAGTGACTTAAAGTTTTTACATCTACATCTTGGATTTTTAAATGGATAATTATTTGTTTGCTGGTGGAGATAGTCCTCTTCATCAAAAACAAACCAAAAAAATCTACACATCCCAGAACAAAACATCTGTTTAGTCACTTGTTAGCACGTTTACTTTCAATATTTAATTATAAGCTTGTAAAAATCCCTCTACCCTTGCAGCGTCTCAAGTTGGACTGTAAAGGAGCTGAAGGAGTTGGTGCTGCTCTGTCCTGTGGCAGGACAGAGCCGCGCTCCACAAAAAGCTTTAGAAATTCCTAGAAGTGTAACAAATGGAAACAGGATCAAACAGTGAAACCTGAGACCTGAGTGTGACAAGAGCCCTGAAAAACAGCTTCAGAGCAAACCAGAACTCTTTATTGCCNGTGCTCCACAGCACTGGTGAGAGGCAGGGTGCAGGTCCAAGGGCGGGATAAATAGAAGATGAGGTGGGGAGGCAGCCTCTGAAGGAACTTCTGCAGAGAAATTTGATTTCTGAAGCCGTATACATACCAGTAACAACCCAGTCATGAGGAAGAAAAGCCTCGTCCCCCAAAATGGGCAGCTGTGGTTTCTCTGGAATAGGTTCAATAAATGCAGGCGTGACTGATGAGATTGCATGAAATGGGAGCTGGCTGAAAAATACCTGTCTCATTCTGTAAAAAGGGGAAGTGTTGTTGGTCAGTGGCCAGCTTTGAGGGGTGGCTAGCTGGTTACCTTCCCCTTTGATTAAGAACATCCGTACTTCAATGCACACCACCTCCCAGTTCTGTTGCCACTGGTTCTGGATACAGAACCACAGATGTACCACCAAAAATCCTGTTTTCCAAAGCTGACTGTTAAATGATTGTATTATTTTTTCTCCTTGTGACAGCCAGTAATAGAAAGTCACCTTTCCTGTTCTGCACCTTCTTCTACTTAGCCCTGAACTCTACCTGGAAGCTGAAATTGGTGGAGCACTGCTGCTCATAATAGTAGTTGCTTAAAGTACATGGTAGCATTACTAACAGCTGCCTTGTTTTGACAGTTCTTGATGGATAGGTTCAAGTACTTGTGTCAATACTTTGTTATGTAAATATCTATTCAGCTCTGCAAGAGCTATGCAGGCAATGGCTGGGTTTCAAGCCTGTTTACCTTGGGAAACATACGCATATGGAAAACAAGTATCTTCTTTATTGTCCAAGAAGATCTTGACTTCATAGGTTTATAAATGCCCAGAGAAGGAACTGGACACCTTTCCACTGGTGTGGTCTTTTGTACCCCTGTGCTGAAAAGGACCAAGTGGTATTAGACTAAATCCTTGGTCTACAGGGAAGTGACTTACTGCTTCGTACCCTGTGTAGGAGGACTGCTGGACACTGAAGTGGACATGCTTCACTCTGTTGATAGGTTACTTTGAGGTCTGAGTTACTTAAGGAAGAACTAATGTTCCTTGGAAATGTCAGTCAGAACTTTTCATTTTAATAACATGCCTGGTTGAATTAAAAACTGGCATTTTATATTGACACTGCCCATGAACTGACGTGTCATTATACACATGCTAACCTAGATTTATAAAATAATAAAATCATTGTGATTTAAATTCCCACAGAATATTGATGGAAAAAATGTTATACACTTCTGGGAGTAGCTTACCTGCTAATGTGTTTGCCGTTTATTACTGACCTTATTGTGAATGCAACCTTGCTGCAGGCTCTTGCAAATTGGAGCTCTGCTACGGTATTTCTGTTAATACTTGCAGAACCACATACATACTGGAAGAGCACTCTACTCTTCCGCCCTTGCTTCTGGAATACATTAGCCTAATAACCAAAATGACAGTCTAGAATAATACATCTTTATTTATTGATGTATTTCTTGGTTCTGCTCTATGATAAGAGGCACAGTGACTTCATTCAGGCAGTGTATGACACTAACAATTTCTCTCCATTTCAGTGTTCAGCTACCCGAAGGAAAAACAGCTGGAATCAAGAAGAAAGAGAGTTTTCCTTTATTTGCTGTGTTAAAATAAAGCTGTGGTAAGGGGATGTGAAGTTTGAAAAGGTACGCTTTCAGTTGGGAGAGGAGATTCCAGTATTAACATGGTCAGTACCACGTGATTTATGACTTGTGTACTCATGCATTGAGATACTGCCTTTTGTTACAATTTGCATATTGTTTCAGTTGTACAGTAATTCTAATAATGTTATTTCAGTTTAAAAATGCTTTCAGCCGTGAGAAGGGTAGGTCTTTCAGGGGATAGTAAAGACAGAAAAATCTGATTTTTCTTTTTTTTTTTTTTTTTTATTTTATTTATTTTTTAATTATTTAATTAATATTTTTTTTGTTTTTTTTTTTTTTATTTTGGTTTTTGTTTCTTTATTTGTTTTTTTTTTTTTTTTTCTTTTCTGGACTAGGGAGCCTTTGCTAAAGGTGATTCATGGTGTAGCTCCAGGGAAACCTCTTCCTCACGGCTGCAGACCTGGATAAGCGTGTGCTCCACAGCACTGGTGAGAGGCAGGGTGCAGGTCCAAGGGCGGGATAAATAGAAGATGAGGTGGGGAGGCAGCCTCTGAAGGAACTTCTGCAGAGAAATTTGATTTCTGAAGCCGTATACATACCAGTAACAACCCAGTCATGAGGAAGAAAAGCCTCGTCCCCCAAAATGGGCAGCTGTGGTTTCGCTGGAATAGGTTCAATAAATGCAGGCGTGACTGATGAGATTGCATGAAATGGGAGCTGGCTGAAAAATACCTGTCTCATTCTGTAAAAAGGGGAAGTGTTGTTGGTCAGTGGCCAGCTTTGAGGGGTGGCTAGCTGGTTACCTTCCCCTTTGATTAAGAACATCCGTACTTCAATGCACACCACCTCCCAGTTCTGTTGCCACTGGTTCTGGATACAGAACCACAGATGTACCACCAAAAATCCTGTTTTCCAAAGCTGACTGTTAAATGATTGTATTATTTTTTCTCCTTGTGACAGCCAGTAATAGAAAGTCACCTTTCCTGTTCTGCACCTTCTTCTACTTAGCCCTGAACTCTACCTGGAAGCTGAAATTGGTGGAGCACTGCTGCTCATAATAGTAGTTGCTTAAAGTACATGGTAGCATTACTAACAGCTGCCTTGTTTTGACAGTTCTTGATGGATAGGTTCAAGTACTTGTGTCAATACTTTGTTATGTAAATATCTATTCAGCTCTGCAAGAGCTATGCAGGCAATGGCTGGGTTTCAAGCCTGTTTACCTTGGGAAACATACGCATATGGAAAACAAGTATCTTCTTTATTGTCCAAGAAGATCTTGACTTCATAGGTTTATAAATGCCCAGAGAAGGAACTGGACACCTTTCCACTGGTGTGGTCTTTTGTACCCCTGTGCTGAAAAGGACCAAGTGGTATTAGACTAAATCCTTGGTCTACAGGGAAGTGACTTACTGCTTCGTACCCTGTGTAGGAGGACTGCTGGACACTGAAGTGGACATGCTTCACTCTGTTGATAGGTTACTTTGAGGTCTGAGTTACTTAAGGAAGAACTAATGTTCCTTGGAAATGTCAGTCAGAACTTTTCATTTTAATAACATGCCTGGTTGAATTAAAAACTGGCATTTTATATTGACACTGCCCATGAACTGACGTGTCATTACACACATGCTAACCTAGATTTATAAAATAATAAAATCATTGTGATTTAAATTCCCACAGAATATTGATGGAAAAAATGTTATACACTTCTGGGAGTAGCTTACCTGCTAATGTGTTTGCCGTTTATTACTGACCTTATTGTGAATGCAACCTTGCTGCAGGCTCTTGCAAATTGGAGCTCTGCTACGGTATTTCTGTTAATACTTGCAGAACCACATACATACTGGAAGAGCACTCTACTCTTCCGCCCTTGCTTCTGGAATACATTAGCCTAATAACCAAAATGACAGTCTAGAATAATACATCTTTATTTATTGATGTATTTCTTGGTTCTGCTCTATGATAAGAGGCACAGTGACTTCATTCAGGCAGTGTATGACACTAACAATTTCTCTCCATTTCAGTGTTCAGCTACCCGAAGGAAAAACAGCTGGAATCAAGAAGAAAGAGAGTTTTCCTTTATTTGCTGTGTTAAAATAAAGCTGTGGTAAGGGGATGTGAAGTTTGAAAAGGTACGCTTTCAGTTGGGAGAGGAGATTCCAGTATTAACATGGTCAGTACCACGTGATTTATGACTTGTGTACTCATGCATTGAGATACTGCCTTTTGTTACAATTTGCATATTGTTTCAGTTGTACAGTAATTCTAATAATGTTATTTCAGTTTAAAAATGCTTTCAGCTGTGAGAAGGGTAGGTCTTTCAGGGGATAGTAAAGACAGAAAAATCTGATTTTTCTTTTTTTTTTTTTTATTTCCTATGCCAGAGAGGGTGGAACGATTGAAGGAAGACAACAGGGGTGTTATTCATCTGGAAGAAGGTGGTGGTTTCTTCATTGGTATGGCGTTATTTGTCTCCTAAAGGTAAGAACTTAAAACTAGGAATGGCAATTAAATATTGGAAAAGGAGTTAAACAGCTGCATGGTATTGTCCAGCTTGAAAAAAGAGCAACAAAGTGATTGACCTTTACTTGAGCTCTTTTAGCTTGAATTGTTCTTTGTATCTTTATTTGACTGTGGTATTTGGTGATATTAGGCTGAGGATGTCTCTGCATTTTATGGAGTTAAATTACGATTTTATTGTTGTGGCAACAACATTATTGTTCTTTTTTATTAACTCACTGAAGCAATCATACTAAAACTATATCTATGGGCGTCAAAGTCTTGATTGTACAAGTAAATAGAAGACTACATTTTCAGAAGAGGCTGCATGCTCACAGATTCCCCTGACTATTGACTTTGTGCTGTTTCCTCTTCCTCTGTTACCTGAACTCTAGCTTGGCTCCCTCCTGGAGCAGGTTTCCTTTGTTTTGGGTACAGACATCATGATACTGGTGAGTCGTGTTTATCTCTGTGTGTACTTGAGAAGAGGGGTGGGGAGGAATGGCTATGTCTGGAAAAATGACTTGCAGTTTTGCCCTGAATTTTCCCACTTTATGGGGAATTGCTACATTACTACATTACTACTACAAAGTGAGATGGTAGCTAGAGAAATTATCTAAGAAATTTTTGTAAAAATAATTTATGAGGCATTTACATGGAAAAAAAGAGCAACAATTTATTAGAAATATACCTCTTCTGAGCAGGTAAAATCAAGTTGCCCTGAAGTGGTTGTGTCAGAGAAAGGACTGTGGAGAAATACAGATGAGCTGATGAAAGTTGTCTTGGGCAGTATGTATCAGGGTCATTAAAGCCAACCTTCAGATACAGTAAAGAATTAATTTTCTAACATAGTAGGGACAGAAAGGGAGAGAGGAACTGAAACTGACATTTGTCTTTGAATTTAAAGGACACTGAAATTGAGGGAGAACAGTACTGAGGTGCTAAGGGAGGCACAGGGAACTTGTAATGATCTTGTCGCTTGTATTCCGTGGTAATGTGCACCTCTTCCCTTCCTGCAGAGATTTCAATTGAAATTACCTGTATCTATTCTGTTCTAATAAACCTGCTTATAATTAGTTTGACCTGAGTTAGTTTCTGAAATTTGCTTTGGAAAGAAAAATAGAACTAGCTGTTCTCAAGTAAAATGGACTTGATATTTGACCTCAGGAGGGGCTGAATTAGAATAAAAGTCCAGTAATTTGAGATTTTGGGAAAAAAACAGAGAATGTTAGACTTAATTGAAGAAACAGAAGCAAACTAACTTGGTGTTTCTCTGGGCTGGTGAATAGAAACACTGCAGTTTGTACAAAAGGGAGTGGTTTAAATTTCTATTGGTAAGAACAGGAGAATATGATGTTGGGTTAGTAATGTGCAGGGAGTTCAGAAGCATCATAATATACACTAAGGTGAAAGTAAAAGGCACTTTGGTTTGATAAGTAATTTATAAATAACTTTGAAATAAAAGAATGATATTTTGTGAACAAACGTGATGCATTTTGAAGAGGTAACTAAAAATAGTTCAATAGTTTTCATGTGATTAATTGCATTGGACTTGAAACCTAATAGATATTTTTTTCCTTCCTTTTTAGAAATGTCAAAGGGAGACATATTACGAACAGTAAAGGAAATGGCAAGACAGACTATGTTTCTCCAATTCTTTCCAGAATTACATATAATTTTACTAATGTTATTGTTCTCTACCTGCCCACCCCCTCTTTACATAGATGAATATGGGTTAATGTGCTAAAATGGAAATTTAATTTAGGGCTAAGCAAATTATTTCCATGGAAATAACAACATTGTTGATGTCCTTTGGTTTGGGTAGTGTTCTAGAAAATGCAATCCATCAATTTTTCATCAGTCTAGATTTTTGCAAATGAGTGCAGTATTGTACTTGGATTTTCATGATTTTGAGCAGCTGCGTTTTATGAGGGGGATGTGTGGTATGTGTATATCTATATATGCCTGTACATGAATACAAATTTCTTAAAATTCAGATTTTTGGTTTTTATTTCCCCACTTCGGTTTTTCTTAAAAGACAGTAAATATTCATCAAGCCTGAAATTTCTTTTGAGCAACTTTAAGTCTGGAAACTGTTCAGTATCATTTGTAATCAGCCATTTAACTAATTCCACAGAAGTAAAAAGTAAGAAGCATGGACTGTATAAATGCATATGTTCTTGCACAAGACTAATGGCTTTCTTGAGATTATTCACAAGCAAAATTCTAAATAAATGTTTTAAGAGTTAAGGATAAAGTAGTCTCACACTCAAAAGTTAACATTTGCGTTCTATTTCCATAGTCTGTGTGCACACTTCAGTTTTCACTGGTGGATGCAGACTGATGGTGCTGGTAGAGCTGAGAAATTATACTGCGTCTTGGCTAGAAGCATGTTAGCATTCAATATGCTTCTGCCTGATTCTCTTGGGTAAATGGTAAAACCAACGTGGGGAATGTAAATGCACCATAATCTGGAATAATTATTTGTACTTATTTATTGAGAAAAATATTCAAAATACTATTTTGCTGTGAGTGCTGGCATTATTTTGTATTGTCTACATTAATACGTATAAAACTTATGGACCGAAGACTGTTGTTAAGCAACTTTTTTTTTTAAATATAAGAGAAGGTAAAGCATTTCCTTAAATGCTAGTGTATATAAAACACTATTTACAAAGCCTTTATAAATTACAGTCTTTACTGATGGGGCATATTCACATTGCTGCTCAATTTATTTACTCAGGAGACCAATTTATTTCACTGCCTCGGTGCTAACTGTTTCCATTGACATCCAGGTCTGCTCTGACCAGGCAACTGTGACAAGCTGCTTATTGAACTGTAAACGGGCACTGTCTGACTCTAAACAATGGCTTTATCTAATTATGAAACCCCATGCATCATTTTAGTCCAGGGTTGTTTGCTGTACAAACAAGATTTTAGTGTTATTGAAAAATTAATTTAAGTCTGGGTAAACTGTACTACAGTGAAAGATATTCTGCATTGTAACTTGATAGACTGGTAGCTCACACCTGAAGTGAACTGACTGCAATGTTCTGACTGTGGTTTCTTGGGCATGATGAATATCTGAGAAGGGACAAAAGAGAGAAGCGTCATTCAGATAAGAACATATAAAGGAAATGGCATAACTGAGCAAAATTAATTCCATATGCTTTAAATGAATGATGTTATAAAAATTAACTCTTAAAATAACATTGATAGAAGAAATACAGCTGTACTTATGGAAAGGAAAATTGGATCCTCAAGAAAAAGCTAACTTTCTAGCTTGGGAGTAGTAGCAAAAATCGAATAGAGTCACTGGAAAAAAAAACTCTGCCATTCTCCCCATTGCTTTATCCAATAGTCACAGAATTCAGAAGGATTACTCTCCTTTTGTGGTATGGTTTTGTTTTTATGGTGTTGTGTTTTTTTGTGTTTTTTTTTTTGGTTTTGGTTTTTTTTTTTTGGTAAAAGGAAACTAACCCAAACTTAATGAACAGTTTTGAGACTACAAAGTGTATGGATAAAGGAAAAGAAAAAACAAACAAACAAAAAAAGTGGGACTATATGTGTATAATGAAGAATTGAAGATGACTAATGTATTAATGTTTTAGAATTATTATTTGAATGGGGGTAAACCTCCTTCACAGTGAGAACTTGCACAAAGAGTGCTATTTGTAAACAGAATTCATTCAATTCATCTTTATCACTGAAAAATTTTTGGACTGCTTTTCGAGGTATTGCTTAATGATCTCGTATAATTGGTTTCACATGTTAAATCCCTATTGGTAGTCTCGCTATGATTTTCTTATGAAAGATGAAGCTATTTAAAATTTAATAGTGAATTAATATTAATTTAATCAAATATTTTAATGTTGAATCCATTAATATTTAATCTTCTACATGGCTATGCAGATTTTTGAAAGCCATTCTAGTGTTTTATAACAAACTACTCAGTTATACAAAGAAAGACTATTTAGAAATCTTTTTGCTCATGTGGTTCCTGCACAGTAGCCGAGCCACCTGAGTCGTTGGTTATTTTTATTCAGCCTCTAAAGTGAATGCAAATGAGATGTGGGGCACACAGAAGCTAAAGAAAGTTTACCAAGTCTGATGGAGTCTGTCGTTTCCTTGTGCCTGGCTAGAATACACTTAAAAGGAGCCCTGCATGATTTTGCAGGTTAATCTCTGTTCGCAGCAGGTTTGACTTGCATCCAGCCTGGCGTGCTTGGGCACCTGAGGGCTGTCACTGCCGAGGGGCTGTGAGGAGATGGACTGCCACCGATCAGGTCTAAATGAGCCAGTTGCACAGAGCTGATAAAACCAGAGATTTACTGAAGTAGACAGGCCCGCGTTAAAACAAGCTCCTCTCTCGATTGAAACCCTGTCTGTCACTTTAATCAGTCATCTCCCCTGCCAGGCACAGCCAGCGGAGAGGCTGGAGCGGTGCAGGGGATGCAGCTGAGGGATGGTGCGGGCTGTGGGGTGGTGGCTGGGCCAATGCGGGGTGGCCTCTCCCCTGCCTACAGGATTCTGGTGGGCAGAGGCAGAGCCGGGGCACAGCACTGGGGGTGTTTTGTAGCCCAGATGTGGTCCAGAGGTGATAGGCAGTGCTAAAGCAAGGCTGTGTTTTCCAGGTGATCTGCGCCTTCTCCTGTGTTTTTAAGACAGCATCATTCTCACATCCTGACTGTGCTTTTTCGGTAGCAGTAGCAGTCTCCTGGACAAGACAATGTGGGCGACAGTGGTTACAGACCTGTCCTGCTGTAACAGTTGTAGTCAGGTATCTTATTGGATTCTTTCTTTTCACCAAAAATGACTTAAAAAATGCAAAAATATTTGCTCAAGATAGCAAACTTACAGCTGAGATGTTACATGTTGAATGTTATGGGTGCCATTAGCCAGAACTTGATCCCTCATGGCAGGGTGCTGCTGCCTGGCTTAGCGTCATGAACAATGTACCCTTTCTGCTTAGAGGAAGGCAGATGAAATCAGTGCTAGTTTATTTCATTTTTAATAAATTTAATTTTGTTTTTGCAGAAATGTGTAAGATGTCATGCTCATTTCGCCAAATATCAAAGGCCAAAGCAGTAGCAGAAATAGAAGAGAAAAAAACAAAAAGGAAATAAGACATGAACCCCCCGTGTCACTAAATAGCTGCCACATGGTCATGGACACAGCACCCTGATGCTGCTTGGCTTCTTAGGTGAGTTTCAAAGAGCACAGGATCCTCTTGTCCCCAGGAGCCTCACGGGGATGCATCGGTAAGTACTGCAAAGCTTGCTTTCTGAGAGCATTGAGGATTTGCTGTTGGCAGCTGCTCCTCCTCCCTGGAAGCTGACCCCTGGGATCCAGCCGGCAAAGGAGCTGTTAGATGAGGGAGTGGAGGAGGAGGAGGGGCAGAAGTAAATAGCAAATAGTTAGAAGTAAACATTCAATAGTTTACACCACTTCTTAGCAGCAGCTATTACCGCTCCCCCCTCAAAGGGCTGCTGTCCATGCCCTCTCCTGGCACCTGACTGGGGCTGTAAAAACCTTGTTGGCAACTGTGTTGTGTCCTGTTCTCCACCGAAGTTAGCACAGCTACAGCTAATGGGCTGTACAGCTGGGAACAGGGAAACTATTGGGAAACTCAGATCTAGACAAGAACTGGAAGGAGGAAATTCTCTGAAATCCCAGCCCTGCCAGCGTTCTTGCTCTCTCTGTCCTTTTGCATAAAGCACAAAGGTCCTGTTATCTAGGGGTTGTGATAAATTTTGGTACTCTTCTGCTCACTGTGAAGCTTGACCAGCTTGTGCTGTTCTGGTACAAAATATAATTCAGCTCCAGCGCACTAAGCTGTGCTTCCTACCTTGTTGGGTAATGCATCCTGAGGCCAAGGTACAGCCAGAATGACCTGCTTGTTGTCCTTTCAGCTTGGAATTGCTACAATTCCTTGTATCCACGCAGAGGCTTCAGTGAGTGCCAAATACTGCTGCTGGTTTCTCCCATTGTCTGAACAATGCAGCAAGGAGCACGTGCCCACTGCCACATCAGGTCTCTGGGATTTTAAGGGGCCTAGAGAGTGACAGTGAAGGATGAGCTTGTTGGTTCAGATTTCACTGGCAATGAAAGCCATGCTATAAATTCAGCTGAGGGACAGTCCTTGAATCTTCATTGACTTGAACAAGTGGCAGTCAGATTTGGTTTGCAGCAAGTTATCTAAGTAGGTGTAAAAGATGAGAGAAGAGCAGAAACCTGGAGGAGAGCTCAGCTAAGAGCTGGGACTTGTGCTGCTGAAGCAATGTGGAGCAGCAGTAGCTCAGGGGAACGAACACGTTTGCTGGGGAAGGGATGGGTGAGAAGTATGGCTGGCTTTAGGGGCTGAACTCAAGGTTTGCAGTAAGGAATGCACTATGGAGATAAACAGGGGCAGGACTGTGGGTGACTGTCCCCAAAAGCTGAGGCTACAGCCTTGCTACAGTGAGTTGACCATTAAACAGAATTAGATAGAAGGTCATATGTAGCAGATTTCCCTAGAACAATGGGCATTCCTCGAGAGCTACCAATGTTACAGAATTGCCAGAGAGGACTTTAGAGCAAGAGGAGAGACGGTGAAAATTGATGTTTGGGTGGGAAGAAATTCAGTTTGGATAGGAGATGTGAAAATGTCCTGACAAAGAAAAGGCTTTGGAAATATATACACGTATGTACACATTTACAACAGTATTATCTGATATCTGAAAATACTGTTTGGGATTTCTCATAGGGGTGATGTAATTTTAGACCCTGAGCTGATGGCAGACCATGTTTTATACAGTTAACATTGGAGTTAAGTCTCATTGAAGGTGGTGGATGTGATGGTGAAAATAATAACTACCTTGCATAATGCTTAAGTGTAGAAAGAATATTCTGATGCTTTGGGGAATCCCCAGGTGAAACAGCAGCAACGTGAAAAGCTGCCTAGCTGTTGAGGTGTGCAGCGTCAGGTTTTGTTGGGCTGAATGCAAACATGGGAAATTGGAGAGTTGCTTTAGATGCCTGTGTCTGGGTTCCATAACTGAGAGAAAGGCCACAAGACTAGATACAGGCAGAGTAGCTCTCGCTGAGTGTCTAGCAAAAGGAGCAAGAGAGGGGCTGGTGGTAGAAAGTTGGCTTGGAAGAGGCTTGGAATGACAAGCAAAGGAAAAATGGGCTCTGTCTGATGCTTTCTGTGTTTAGGAAGCAGTACAACGCGTGTGCTCATGGAAAAACAGCAGCAGCAATGAAATATAGGCTTTAGGTTTTCTCTTGGCAGAAGCAACGTGCAACAGGCCAGTAGTGGATAGCAGCTCTCGATGAAGTGCTGGCTTAGAGTTGGTGTCAAAATGGGTAACGTGTTTACGTTTTTATTCTTATTGAGTTCAGTTCTTCTATCTCTATTATTCTTCTTCCCATATGGAGCTGTTACCTTAAATACATATCTGCATTCTATAATAACATACTGAAGCAGTAATCGAGTGAATATTGGTATAGTAAGGAATATATAAGTTGGGGTTTTTTGTCAAGTTTAGAAATTTGTTTCCTATTCTCTGTACTTTACATTTAGAAATCAAAATCTGTAGGGATACACAGACATAATGACAAATTGTGAAAATGCATGCAAAATAGCTTTGACCCTAGAAGCCCCCAAACTGCATCAGACAGATGTACTTGCCAGAGCCAGAAGTAGTCTGTTGAATGATACAAGCACCATAAAGTTGGCTAAAGCACTAATTAAGTGTGGTTGTCTTAAAAGAAGAATTCATGCTTCATCTTGGCAAGATGCCCATAAGAAAAAGATAGATCTGTCACAGTCTTTCAGACTGCAGTAATTAAGGTTTAAAATACTTCCCAGTCTAAAACAAGGATAGTTCAGTTAGAGCTAACTGTTTAAACATTGTCCCTTATGAACTGACATTGCTCTTCCATTTCAGACTGACATGTTTTAATTTTTTCTGCTGTTGGTTTCTGCAAAATGTACAGAAAAACAGAAATTAAGAAATACTCATCAACAGCTTTTATAGAAGCTAAGAGGCTAAAAAAGAGTTATACGGAGCTGCCAGAACATTCTGTGTGTAGGTAGTACAGAAAGTAGAAAATTTAATTTTGTACTCAGAGTAGTTAGGAAAAAAGGTTATCTGTCTGGAGGTTTTGTTCTTTTCTGTCTGTGAACATGTGGTTCTATTGATGTTATTGGATGCAAACGTCTTCAGATTTTAAGGATTTGAAATTTATTTCCAAATCTTGCATCTTGGCTCACATCCAAACTTGCAAGTTCTGGAGGAGAGACATCTCCATCAGTGTTTCAGTGCTTCAGTCAAATTGCCTTAAGGTTTTGATTAGTGAGTAAATACAAAATGAAAGGTCAAGTTGATTGCACGTGCCTCTGACTTAAATAGGATAAACACATCCTATGTGTGTGTGATCTCCCAGTATAATTTTGGATAACGTGTTATCTTGTTGGATCTCTCAACTCATGCAATGTATTTTCCATTCAGAAAGGTCAGTCTAGTTTTAAAGATTCAAGGTATTCAGGGGACCAGGATCATGAACCTTTTTGTAGTGCCCTATTATTCTGTGTTATATTTCTGGTGTAATCCAATACTTGTCTCAGAAAAGTCTGCCCTCTGGCACAGTTGTTCCACTGTCATAAGAGTTTAGTTTTCTCTGATCTCAGTGGTATTTAACAATAAGGTCTGAACCGCATGTTTAGCAGAAGCTGTGGGAACATGGATGTCCAGTCCATTAATCACAGATAAAAAAAAAATAAATCTCCAGGCTGGACTGCCAGCCAAGGATTAGCTGTGCCCCCACTGCAAAACCTATTCAAACAACCCACTGGTCAGGTCAGCTTGTCCTTCTGCCTTGAGATTTTTTTTTTAGCAGAAACTGGCAGTTACAGCTATAATCCTTACAGTACTTGAGGCAGTGTATAGATATGTGACTGGAAGACCATAGGCTGCTTTTGAGTAGTATTTACTTCACCGATGTCAGGCTGACACAACTGCATAAAATCGATACAAAATGGCATGTTCTGAGAAGCAGATGAATGCATGAGTTGGAAGTGTTTCAGCAGCACTTTGATAGCAGTTTATGAGCATATTTCTGTAACTCATCAATTTATCTTTGCTGTGACTTTATTTGTAAGGCAAATATTAGCTGTGTATATTTATTTTAAGGTAAATAAGACCAAATTGTTAGCATGTTTTCTAATTTTTATTTTATATACTGAAAAAAGAATTTTTTTTCAGTGATTATGTGATTTGCTATAAACGTGTCTGAGGACCACACAAGGAAATAGAGCTCATGCTGCAGAGATTTTTGACTGGTTTTGCTGCTTTGATTTGCTTAACAAAATCAAGCAGTGTCTCTTTTGGTGGTGCCTGATGAATTATCTCTGTCTTTTGAGTGACATTGTATTGGTGATTTTTGGTTGGTGAGCTGGAGCGAGTGTTTTGGTTTTTGTTGTGTGTTTGTTTTTTTTTTTTTTATAATCTGTTTAAATAGGGAACAAAGATGTCTCACAATCCTCTGTTGTGGAAGGAAGTTTCATTTTCCTCCACTGCAGCTCTCAATCAATGTGGCTGTTCTGCATGGTTAACAACATAGCTCCAGAATCCTATTACTATGCAAAGTAATCTCAAATTATTTCACAAACAAATTGCTCAGACTCTGTTGGACTTCCTGGCTTTCTGGAGTTATCTTGAATTGTCAGAACCATTTGGCACCATTCATTTTCATTTGCAGAATTATCTGTAATATGGAAATCAATGTTAATTATTTCTCTAGCCACTATTGTCATCGCTAGCCAAAACTGACATTTTAAATCTGTGTCTTATTAGCAGTGCTGATATAGAGTCACTCTTTCACCACAGAGCTGTGATCTGTGTCTCTGGCACCTTCCATGGCTGTCTCACTCCAGGCTGCCCAGCAGGTCTGTGGCAGGCGGAGCTGGGTGGGATATTCTCACTCCGACGTTAGATGCAGTACCGTGTTCTTGCTGGCTGGCATTTGCCTGGCCTTCCAGGGGCTTCTCAAGGTGCTTGCCTCAAACCATATGGCATTAATTGCTTCACGGCCAGGCCTGGCAGATTCTGTCCCCTTCACCAGCTGCAAGGGTAGCTGGAGCCAGCTCCAACAAGCTCTGTGGGTATTTAGTCTGGCTGGCTTGGGAGCTGGCTTTGGACCGGGGTGTCAGGTATGGGGTGTGGGAGATGTGCCCAAGTAGTAGTAGCTCTCCACACCAGCCTGTAGATGCGTGCTGAGAAGGGCTTTCATTCATACTTATCCTGGTATAAAATAATGTTAAGGTGTGCTCTTGATTTTGTAGTTTGACACATTAAGATTTATATTTAAAATTTAATTATACATTTATTAAAAGGTCAAGGCAGGGTATGAAAGTGTAAAATGAGAATTGAAATTAAATGTCAAATTAGAGTTTGCTTTAGGGTCTGCAAAATTTGGTGTACCTGGAATATGGCTTTAAAAGGTACAGCAGCTCAATGCGTTCTCAATATACCTGTATTTCTGAAGCTCTTGAGAAAGGAAATAATTTTTCATTTTTCTTAGATAATGAATAATAGGCCAAGCAGAACAAATTCTGAAATTTGATCTTTTTTCAAAGAACCATATATATAGTAAAATGATGACAATGGAACTTGTTTATTAAACTAATGTAGTGATTTTATCACTTCATTCTTGGTATCTTAGTACCTGTTATTAGCCTGGTTTGGTTGCCATGGTAACTGAACACACTGTTCCTTTCATTTGACCTTAAGTTCAAGCCCTGCTGTTGCAGTAGAAATGCCAGGAACACCTCCACTTTTATTAAAAACAAAACTATCAAATACATGCAAAGAGAAAAATGGGAGAAAAGAAAGGACAATCTGACATTACATCGTGAAACCAGAAAGGAGAAGAGCCTGTTTTCAACTAAATGACCAAGAAATAAACAACTTTTAGGATATGTATGTTCATGCCATGTTCTGTCCTTAAACTCAACTGCATTTGGATTGATTTGCTGCATCACCGTTATATTTCCTATTCACTGTAGAAGAGGCTACCCTTTAAAAATTTGCTCTTATTTATTTGCTTTGAGAACCTGTTGGATTTGTTCTCAGAAAAGCAGCGTTGACCCGCACGGTTCTGCGTACTGACCAGCTGCCAAGGCAGAAAATGGTTGAAGAGGTCAGAGAAGATTCAAATGAGGGTCTGATCAGAGGAGAGCTCCTGCTGGCTGGTGTTTGGGGACTTCTGTGTTGTTTCTGTAAAACTTGGTGATCCCACATGACTTTGAGGTCAGTGACTTTTCCGAGGCTCTGATACACATCCAAATTGAGTCAATTTGGTCTTGGATGGCGCCCTGCAAACAGGGAAATTCTTGGATTTTGCTGGAGGAGGTGTCCTTTCCTTGAGGCCAGCTAGCAGGGTAGGGAGGGCTGGAAATAGCTCCTGGGGTGATGGAATGGAGACAAGTGTGGGACAGGAAAACATCAGAGGGTATTCCAAAGAAACCAGGAGATATCTGAGGTCTTGGCAGATAACATGAAGGAGATTTTTCCCAGGGATTGAGTGGAGATGGGGCAGAATTTGCTGCAAACTGGGAAGTGACTAGAAGCTGCTGGGCCTAAGAGCAGGCCAGGAGGCAGGGACAGAGTGGGCGGGCTGGAGTGGGGATGGTTTGTAGACTTCCGATCAGCCTTGCTGAAAAAGTCTGCATTTTCCCTTTCTGCAGAGCCCTGTAGTTGTAGTTCATTGCCCACAGCAGCAGTGGGAACTGGCTTTGTGCTTGCTTTAAAGACACAAGAGCAGTCCTGCTCCCAGGCTTGGGGCAATGTGTGCTCCTGCTGTGCTTTGCTCCTGTACAACGTGTTGCTCCTCTGGTGCACTGCCATAGAGATGTGCTCAGAGCTCCTAAGCAGATCCCCAGCTCGCTGTGGTTCCTGGCTGCAGATCCACACCTTGCAGTGCTCCCTGCCCTCGGGCTGCGGGCTACCTGGCATGGGCACCTTGGGAACCAGCCCAGCCAAGAGCTCCTGCTCCCCTCTGGCCAGAGGCTAGGGCAGCAGCGGGTCCCTGCCGTGTTCGGGAGGGGATGCTTATAGAGCGCTGTGGCTGATTTCTTTTTAAATTTCATTTTTTAGAGGTGGCTTTGTTCTGACCCTAACTTAAGGTTAGTGAGAAATCTTGTTTCTCAAAACTGGGATAGATTCTTTGTTTCCAAAGGTCAGATTACTAGCAACACAGCTGGCTGTCACTTCTTAATGTTTGCTACAGCTCGCTCTAGTGAGAAAAGGTGTGAAGGAGCAGAAATTTTTAGGGTATTGGAAATATGACTTTGGAAAGAGTGAAAATTTAACAAAAAGGGTAAGAGCAAGGATATCTGGCACCAACTAAAGAATGACAAAGAAAGGTGCTGCTCGTAACAGGTGTAAAAGGGAACAAGATAAAGATTTATGAGTACAGAGAAAATGGTTAAAAAAAGAGTTTAATTTGGCTATCTGGTGGGAAAAAGAACAAACAGTGTTTGACAAGGAAAATGATGAAATGCTGAATTGTTAATGTACTTCAATTTTTACTAAAAGAGTTAATAGTTACAGGCTGTTTAATGCAATAAATCAATGAGAAGGAGAGATGAGAAGGTAGGAAGGACCAACTGAAAGCACACTCTGAAAATCTGTGTGTGCTCAGATCAGTGGCGTTTGAAAACATATATTGTGCGGAAGGGTAGCAGCAATGTTATTGACATATTTGGAGAGATTATGGAGACAAAATAAAACTATGATGCAGTGGAAAGGGTAAAGCATATATACCTTTGTGCCCTTACCTCTGTGTGGTGTTCTGATTTTAGTTTGTCATTTTTGCAACTTCAAGGAAGAGGTCCACTTCATAAGCCTTCAGTGATCTGAACTGGTCTAGGTTTGCAAGAAACTTCTAAGATATCAGTTTATAACCTCAAACTGTCAATTTTAGGACTATGACAACGACTGAAAAAAAGTCAAGGCTAGAGCAGACTTAAAAATTAAGCTCTTGGTACTGTACACAGTGGTTATGCTGCCTGTCTGTCCAGAGAATGTGCTTTGCCAAGCCATGCAGCAGCTTTTCTGGTTTTCGTTCTTTATTGCTGCTGCACCTCAGTAGGGAGCAATTCTGAATGATGTATGTCATTGTCCATGCTGCAGCACTTCCCACACATTTGTACAAGCTGTGTGGCATAATATTGCCTATGTCAGCTTCTCTTTGGCCTAATCAAGGTGGGTGGCCAGCGGTTGTGTCTTTAATGTTGAGGAACAGGACTGTGGGAGCTGATGAAAGCTCTTTTCAGGGCAATAATACTGTCCTAATTTGGGATGTTGGCTGTTGACTGAGGACTGTCTCAAGATTAAAAGCAATATGGGTGAACTTAAGCAGTCTGTATGCAGTAGTCATTTGGGGTTGGTGTAAAACTCTCGTAATATCCAAAAAATTGCTTCAGGACTGGACACTGACAGTAAGCATAAGTTGAACGCTAATCCCTTGGTCCTTGAGAACATTAATGCATGGTTGCACTAGAAGCTGAAAAGTGGGAGAAGGCTCCTCAGAGTGTAGCTTTGGGGTTGAAGCCCGTGGAAGACCATGAGCACGCAGTGTACAGATGTGTGTGGGGATCCTCCTTTTTCCTTAAATACCATATGGTGGAAAAAAATCAAATCCAAGCAGACCTTTCTCTTTTCCTCCAACCCTTCTGTGTTTGTTTTACAGCTCAGGAGTCCAGCACAATGCTGCTGCTCTTTCAGAAGTGCCTTAAAGAGAGTTTACTTGTGCCCTTTGCTTGGGTACAGTACAAGCATGACCCTGCAGGTCTCCAAACAAAATCAGAAGGTACAACAGTTTGGTCTGTCTGTCATAGCCTGGATATAATTGTGAAAGATCTGCCCTCAAAATGCTTGACAAATTATTATTTTTAGGACAGCTTAGCAAAGGTTGTAAGTGTCCCATTTATCACTTTCCAAAGTTTAAGTAAACACTGTTTTGTAAAAGGTGTGTGTTCGGAGCTCGAGATAATGTGTGGTGTGTGGTGTGGTTTTTTGTTTGTTTGTTTTTGTTTTTGTTTTTTTTTTAAAGTCCTGAACTGTAATCTAATGTAATTTTTGGTTGTCAGTTGAGGAAAAAGATAACTTTGAAATAAATGCTGAAGATACACTTGACCCTGAACAAAAAGTTAAGCTGTTTAATAATATTGTTTGTATTATTAGATAAGCTTTTAAATTTGGTGAAACTGAATAATTTAGAGTCCAAATTTCTTCCTCTTAGTAATTCTTTGTCTATTGGAAGGTGAATTTTTCCTTAATTTTTTCCTAATAATGGATTTCTGCAGTAATTAATGATCTTGATTCTGTGTCAGTCTTGACTAAAGTGTCTTCAGGGTTAGAACAAGAAGAATCCATTAAGATAGTTTTAGTTGAAGCAGCTATTAAAAAGGGAGAAAAAATATTCCTTAGACATGCTCTCTAAATGACTATTTCCTTAGGAAAAAATACCAAATGAAAATTCTTTGAGTAAAGATGATAAATTTTATTTTGATTCCTATTTTGCTTTTTATGTGCATGTTATTCAACTAGAATCTTTTTGCACTAGCAATATTCTGTGTTACTATTTCCCTCATATTCAAATGTTTAAGACTACTATACTTTATATTTCTTATCTAGATTATTTTTTTGTTTTTAATGTAAACCATAAACTCTCCTGGTGTAACTCGACCATGAGACAATTTGACCTAGAGGATACTATTGTCTTTAGTAACAGCATACTACATGGCTGCTAGGACTAATGCATCATTAAAAAGCATCCAAAGAATGACGTGAGAATTGAGGAAAGAATATTTCAAAATTCTTCCAAAATAGTATTTCCAGTTTGATTTCTGTAACCATTCTTACGGGAAAACTGCTTTCAATGTAGCTTAGAGTTGTAGGGTTTTTTGCAATGTCAGTATTCTGGGTAAAAAGAATCTTGAGTGTTGTGTTTAGGATGGCTCCAGCTAAGATTTCTGATGCCCTTAGTTACTCCTCTGTGTGATATGTGCAAAGGTGACAGAGCAGCCTGTGGCATCTGATAATAGCACTTCCTTCTAAACAGCCTGTGCAAGGAAATTAGAGCACTGACAAATTCCATAAGCATAAACACAGCATATTTGTCAAGATATATGTCATATTATCCATTTATTCTTGTTAAAAGTTAATCCAGATAATAGCATGTTATGCTTAGGCATGTCTTTAAGTGAACTACATTGAAGGTACAGTCCTCTGTGGATTCAGAGTGACCTGTGTGTACTTCCAGTTGCTACTAGTAGAAGAACTGTAGAAGAATTACATGAATGATTTAATCATAACTTGCCTGGTTAAACTAGAACTGGAAATTCAGACTTGTTCATTCTCAACTTGACACTTTTAAGGGGTGTGTAGGAAGGGTGGCATATGAAATTCAGTTTTTCATGGCTTCACTGTGAAATCAGGAAAACTTTAAATTTCAACCCAGCGTTAACCTTAGTTCCTGTGTTAGCCTGAAGGAAAATTAAATTAAGTCTTGGTGCTGTGGTACTTGTAGTTGGTACAGATAAATTCTGGAGTGATCAGTGAATGCTTTGTTGAGTGTCTGTGTCTTACAGAGCTCTAATATTTACAGTAAAAGTCAATTATTCACTAAAATGACCCTTTACATATCTTTATTATTTTTCATTTATGCAATATGAAATAGCAACAGAGCCCAGGCTCTGACAAGAGTATGGACAGGCCACGTCTACTGGCACTGATCACCAGCTGCTCTGTTAGCGCCTTGCGGTGGTTTCAGTGTTGTAGAGAGGTGTGAGGCATGATTACCAGAACCACCTTGTTTTTTCATTTTGTTCTCATCTAGTTATCTGATCGCACAGTGGGCTGACAGCATACCAGGTGATGGATTGGAATCAATAATCTCCCACCAGTTGTTAACATTTTACATGCCAGGTTGTAGACCTCAGTGTTTGGATTTCTTGTTTTTCAGAGACAACTGTAGATTTAAATAGAAAAAATTCCTGTGTGAAAAAGTGATGTGTGTCTGGGGTTGAGGATGGGTCTCTGGCTAGCATAGTGTGATGGGATTCAGATGAACTCTACTCAAATTGTGTTTTTTTTATATATATTATAACTATATATATATATATAGTTATTGCTGTGACTGTTTCTGCTGACATGATTGTTACAAGGACAACTATGCATATAGTTCGGTCAAGGATATTTTTTTAACCAAAAGAAAGATGCACTGGGGCACAGGCTGGGTGCCTCTCTGTCCAGCTCCCAGCCCACGTGGGAGACAGCACCTGCAGGAGCCTTTTGAAAGAGGAGAAAGTAGGGATTTAATTGGAGAGGGTGATCCGTGCTGCAGCTCTTGATTATCAGTGGCCATTGTGCTACTGTCCTAAAAATAACAAGTAAGAGGATGGTGCTCTAGTGGTGGCACCACAGCTGGTGGGTAGCATATTGAACAGGAGTTTCTCTCTGAAGTCTATTGTTCATCTTTCCATTGAAATGTGCTTTATTAAGGAATATATTGCATTTTTTTTTTTTAGCATTGAAGATCCTCTTAAATTCTAGAGAAGCCACTGGAAGTTGTGTTGGGAACTTTAGTATAGCTGTTAAGTTGGTGGCAGCTGTCAGCCTCAGTTTGGAACTTTTTTGTTGGAGTACAAACCTTGAAAATATTATGCGAACACAGCTCAAAATATTAACTCTGCTCCTAGGAAAGCATAGACAGGGATGGTGAAGTTGCCAGCCGTCATTTTATTTTGGTATTTATATATCTATTTGTTTTAAAAGTTACCGTATTGTCATCATGCTAGTGTAGTGGTGGGTGGAATGGTGGCTCATTTTTAGCTGCTGATTGGTGTCAGGACTGCATCTGGAGTTTTAAAATAGTCTGCCTGGTGCTGACAGAACGATTTTTACCCATCACAACAATCTGACACACTTTTAAACATGGCTTGTATTTTCTGTCATGTCACATCTGTGAAAACAGATCCTAGGTTATTGTATCACAATTAGGCAGGCGTATTGTGGCCATTAGATTACCTTTTTGAGATCTAGCATGGGTGTAATACAGAATTTTGCTCTTAAGACTAATAAAATCAATGCTTCCATTATTATCAACACCATTTGGATTTTCTGTGTCACAAAAAATATCAAGATGAGAATTCTGTAATAAAAATTAGAGGTTAGAGGTTTGGGGAAGTTAAGGAAATGCTAAAATAACAACAGTGTAATGGTAGAGGAGTATAAAAGCCACCTTTCATGAGGAAATTAGAATTGTATGGCTGTACTGTTAGTGTGTCTTAACAAGTTCTGAGGTTGCTGGCTGACTTAGCAAAATTTGACATGCAGAGAGACATCTCAAAGGTGTTGAGTTTCTAGAAGTTTTGCAAGAATAAGAGCCTGGAGAGAAAAGAGGGAGACACATTTGTAACCCAGCTGTGGGAAGAGCTGCAGGGTGACTTCAGCTACATGGTTATAACTCAGAGAATTGTCAGAAAGGTGCCCTGCTAAGACTACAGCTGCACAAGTTTTCCCCCATCTTGCTCTCTTGTTTCATGACTCCATGGAATGCCCCAATCCGAGACAAGGACCAGCAGGGAACCAGATAGTGTTGGGCAAAGGTGTCCAGTAAGGGCGAGAGGAGTTCCCAAATTCAGGAATGTGATGCTGAATGTCTTAGCATCAGTTTTGACTGATGCCTCACCTGTTGTATCAGTTTTGGTATAATTTTGGGTTTCTGTGATTCCCCTGGCTCTTTCCCAGTGGGTTAGATTGGACTGGATTGGGAAAATGCCTCTTTTTTGAGGGGGGTTGCTGCATTATATTCTGCAGAGCTCTCTGCAATGCTGTTGAAGATGCTGTGGCACAGGGCTTTGCTGCCCACCTCTGCCACCACTTCATCCCTGAGCTGTGCTGCTTGAAAGTGCCAGATTCAGCTACAGGGTCTTGCTGGGAAAGTTCAGCTTTCTACTTCAGTATAAAAACCTACCAGGTAGTTTATTATCCTTAATTTTCCTCTCTTGCTTGCTTTTATTAAAATAGGAATCATGAAATGACTGCCACAGTGCATTTCATGAGTCTGGGCTCCTTAATAGATCCCCATGTAATTTTGATACACATCCTCTTGGGTCCTGCAACTATAAAACAACTGCTATAGCAGTTTCACTGTGGCAGCTTTTCTGCAGAATCTGCTTCATAAGATGGCCCGTTAAAGGTCTTCAAATATTTCCTTATTGTTGCAGCTTCCAAGATACCACTCTGAATGGTTTATTATACTTCTGCTCTTTCTTACATTCCTTAAAGAGTGTACTTTTTTATATTAGGAAGACTTACTGTACTGGGCTTGTTATAATTTTAATAGACTTTCCTGTCACTTAGTCTTGTACATGGGCCGTGGAACTTCAGGAATCTCTGATATTTAATGTTATCTAAAAAGTGCCTCCTGCTTCTTCTCTAATTAATTGCAATCAGAAAGGCTAGTTGGCGGACACATGGTGTCGCAGCTTCTGTGAAATACTGCCTGATGGCTATAAACATTGCCATATGTTCTCTGTGAAATATTGCCATAGTCACTGGCAACAAGAACAGCTGATCGGAGATGAAGGATTGGTTTTCTTCTTTTTCGGCTTTACTTTCAAAATCTGTGAAGCACTTCCTGATCACCTTATTGTTTTTTTTTTTTTTTAGTTGCTGCTACTTATAGTGGGCCTATTTTCTTCCAAAATGTTATTTAAGTAACTTTTATCTTCATGTTGCAGCTGCCAGCAGTTGTTTTTGCATACGGTGTCCATTTGCTAAAACCACTACTTAATTGAAGTAGGCAGTTAAAGGGAGTTTTTTCCCAAATGAAACAGATAATTTTGTAATAAAGCTAAATAGTTCAAAAATCAATCAGAACTCTCAAAAGCTTGACAGTCAATGGTCTACAGGTTTTCATCTGATTAGAAAGTTTCCATTCTTCACTGTAACATAGGTAGAAGGATAATTTTGAGGCTGAGTTGTTTATCAAGTCTTGATTGTGAAAAAGTGAAAAGTCTTCAAAGGTGTGATCTTAATTAATGTTAGGGTTTTTTTCATCCTTTCATCATAAAGTGGGTGGTTGTTGCAGTTTGTGGTAACAAATGACAGTATTGGTACGTAACATTATTTCATCTGATGTACAACTTTATTACACTCTAGCAGTAGCCTAGTAAGGAATATCATCTTTTAGTAAAGCCATGTATTTCAGATGGTTCACCAGCATTTCTGAAAAGCTTTCCTTTATACATGTTGCCTCTGACATTAAGTTTTTAACACTTTGGCCTCCATTATAAGAAGACCATTCATTACAAGCAGCAATCCTCCAATTACTTCAACACAGCTAGAAGCCTCAAAAGACCGCTTCCACAATAAGCGTGATTCAATAAGAGAAAGGCAGTGCATTAAGCATGTAAAGTGTTTTTGTGTCTCTGGTTAGAAGCATAGGGCTCTCATGGAGGTAAGCAAACAGGATTGATTCTGCTCCTTTTATTAGAATTGGTTTCTTTTAAGCACTGCTTTTCTGTCTCAAATTACTAATTCTAATAGGGTACTTGCTAGCTCTGAGAAAAATTTAGTTTTATTAAAGCAACAAATGGTTTTACGTGCCCTTCTATACTTTGGGAGTTGTGGGCTATTGAAGCAAGTTCTGTCTTACATGCACAGCTCAGGCTATTAAACTGTACACAGGTGATTGATCTCTTTAATAAAACTCTGTGCTTTAGTAAGGAAAGAGTGATAAAGATAAACAAATGTACTTGTTTGTCCAGTGCTTTGGAGATTACGGTAACATGAGGAAATCAAGAATGCCATTTTAATGAATAAGGTAGATGAAACACATCAATTTGGACTTCATTTTAAGCATGTCTGGAAACCAATGTGCTTTAAGTTAATTTGATTCATGCTTTTCATTCGTTTGTAACACCACGTGCATTTTAAGAGAAAACATTTCATACTTAAGCAAATAAAAGATCTGGCGGGTAGAAGATTCTGGCACTTTTTCCATGAGGACTGAGCAAGTGAGGAACAATGACTTTGCAAGTCCGCTCTCCTGCTGTTCATGGCTCTGGCCCCTGCCGTGTAACGAAAGAAGTGGAAGTGTGTCACAAGCACACCTGAGGAGGGTTGGCTGCAGAGCCGTGTGGTGTGAGGGATAGCTGCAGAGCTTCTCTGAATATCCAGAGCTACACAGATCACTACAGCCCTAATGCCAAAAAGTCTCTGGTATGCATGCATCAGGTCTGATTGTTCATTCATACTGACGTTTTTCAGGAATAACTCTGCTGATGTCAATAGTTACACTGTTTTTTTTTTTTTCTTTTTTCAAGACAAGCAAGAGAGGAGGAATCGAGCCCTCATTTCTTTTGCTATCTGCTAAAAAGAGTTCTTTCCATGGCAACCCCTGTTTCCATGGTACATGCTGTATTGCCCTTCAGAAAGCTTTATTAGGAGACGCATATAGACGCACGCGCTGTCATGTGAATGTGGTTGCATTTTACAGCACTCCAAAGGAAAACTACAGTAAAATATCTTTTTTGTTTTGAAGTTGTAGTGCTTTTTCATTATACAATGCGATGAAGTATTATTGTTGCCACTGCTTGGCAGTGTCATGGGAATGCAGTAAAACATGGTTCTTTCTACTTTTGTTAGAATGATATTCTTCAAACTGCTGTATTTACCAGTACATTAAGATCATTATTTTCTAAGCTCTCTTTGGATGTAAGTTGGCATACAAAGTAATCAAACTCTTACAACTTTAAAAATAAATGCATAATAAAGGTTTTCTACTCTTAGGTTCAGCATGGGAAATAGAAATGTTAGCAACTTCAAAGGCTTCTCTTCCATTTTAAAAAGAAAAAATAAAGCCCCAGCAATTTGTGGCTTCTTCTCCACAATGATGCCTATTACAAAGTACTGTGAGTGTTTAAAATTAGCTAAATTTACAAAAGCAAGACACTGTACCTTCATTTTTTTTTTGACTAAAAATATGCAGCTGTAAAACTATTGAAAGTCATATAATTACCTTCAGAAGGTTTGTTACAATCGCCCTCTTTTGCCTACTGTCATTATGACCTGTGAAGGTCTCTGGTATAAAGCATGGTATCAATCTTTCTCCAGACAGGCTAATGAATCTTGGAAATATGTGTTAAGGTGACCTATAGAGCAATGTATCAAAACTCCGATTTTTGGATGGCTGTTTCATATGTTGTAGTTGTCTGGGACTGGAGTCTTACAAAGCTCTGCAGCTACATTTTTGAAGTTGTTTAGTATCTGCTTTTCAACAATTCTGTTCCAAACCTTGATTAGAAGATCTGTGGAGACTGGAGTAAGCCTAAATGTATACCTATTTTCGAACAAGATTGCTGCCTTATACCAGAAGTTGTTAATTTCAAAGATAATCCTGATAAAATCCTTGTAAAAAAGGCAGAGTGAGTCCTCTATGCAAAAGGAACTTTGTGGCTTGAGCTTGCAAAGGTAGGACAGTCCTTTTCAGACACCTGCACTCGTGCTTATTTCCCTCACGTGGTCACTGAAGTTACAATGAGGGAAGTATTTGAGTTAATATTGGGAAAAAGAAAGACATCAAAAAGCTTAGAGAGGGTCTTAGGGATTTACCACGTGAGTGAAGGAATGTAGCTAACAGTACCTCTGAAAGTGAGGCTGGGAAAGTTGAAGTAAGATGGCGACGTGTCAGGAGCTTATTTTGAAGACCTACAGGTTACCTTTAAAGTCTAGTTTATTAGTCAGTAGACTGAGAGCCTATGTAGAAATTAGAGGCTTTTATTTTGCTTTCAGATGTGGTGACTGTCCTTTCATCAGGAATAGAGTCCCTTAGCAGAGATTGCATTAACATCTCTTGGTGAGAATTGTGCTTTACTTTTAAATTAACTTTTTTTTTATTTACAATGAAAAGTGCCATTTTAATGAACAGTTTATTCCCTTTTACAGTATGTCCATATAACTCTGGGTTGGTGTTTGTAAAAATGCTGGGGAAAGTTGAAAGGATTAAGAGAAGATTGTTTATTTATTTTAAAATCTCTGAATACATCTGCAGTTGTACTCTTTGCAGTAGCGGTGTGGCACACAGATGAGCTGTGGAAGTCTCTGATAATGCCCTCAACCATAATGTCATGTTAAATTTTATTTTTGGCTTTGTGAAATCTAGGCTGACTGTCCTGACTGATCAAAGGAGAGTAGATCATACTAATAGTCCTCACTGCTGGTAATGTTAAGTCAGATGCATAACAAGCAACACTCCTACTCAGCTTCTCAGAAGGAGAAAATATGTTTTGTTTCACTTTTTCATTTTCTTAGTGCTCTACAGCCATCTCTTGTGAATGGAGTATTTGCCTGCTCTGTGCCATCCTGGGATGGATCAACTGCCACCAAAGCAACGTGTTAGTGTTGATAACTGCAGGGTCACTGCCAAGGCGGCTCAGGGCAGGGTGCGTGAGAGAGCTGTCGAGCAGCAGCCAGTCTGCCGTACCTTGTGTTCCTCAGGATCTTGCTGTAACAGAGCACAGCATGGTTTGGGTAGCTCAGTAAAACTGCACAGTGCCGTTACGGCTGCTCCTCTTCAGGGGCTGTGCACGTCAGTAACCTGGGCCTCTTGTCCCTGGAGCACAGACTAGCGCCCTGCCCGGGGTGGCCAGCCTCCCGCATCATGTATGAAAGCCACAGTGAAGCCATCCATTGCTTGCTGCTTTCCGGGGACTCCTCTGCACCTGCAGAGGGATGGAGAGCCTGACAAGGTCCAGTCATTTCTCTAAACCCAGGACGGCCCTGTGTGGTGGGGCTGCGGGTGGCTCCAGGCCTGCACCCATGCTGGAGGGCCAGGTGTACTTGCCAGGTTTACACAGACCCTGACGTTTGGTCCTGGTTATTTGTGAACAGAACTCAAGTTTTCTGGGCATAAATAGTTCTAATATGTGTGGCACTTGTGGAGAAAAAAATTCCACCCCACTTCCTTTTCTGGTAAGGGGGAATTTATGTCAGGAGTGGAGAGCAACCGTGCCCCAGGGCCCCTCTCCTGCTCTGCCCCGTCAGGCCCTGTGCTCAGGCTGGGAACACCTCCATCCCCTCGTCTCCCTCCTCACTTGGGATGATTTTTAAAAATCAGAGCTTGGAAGGAAGAAAGAGAAGACCTCTTGCCGGTACTGTAGGTACCTGAGGAACATAAGTATGCTTACACTTTTCACTTCAAGGTCACCTTCTACCAAGCAGGCACAGAATTCCTCAGGATTGTAACAAAAGCCTCATATAACATAACTGATGTGATAAACGCTATTGAAGCAACTTGTTATAAGTGCAGTGCCTTTGTGCAGGTGGGTGTCTCATTCAGCTGCACAGGCACGGGGATCAGCCAGTGTCCCTGTCCCACTCTGTCCTGGACTTGCTGGTGGCACACACCCAGCTGTGGCTGCACGCCATGGCAGCAAGGGCTGCGTGTGGGGGAGAGGCCTCTCCTGTCAGCGGCAGCGTGTTCAGTTCCACACAGTAATAGTGCCCTAATGACAACTGAAAATACGTCTTACAGTGGATGATGATAACTAAATGCTTATCCCATAGATAGGAACTCAAATAATTGGAAATTCTTATAGCCTGGATCTAGTTGAGATCACTGGAGGGTGCCTTGATATTGAGGTTTGAAATCAATAGGGTGTGTTTTGGTTATTCTTCAGATGTCTGTATGCTTAATGTAGTATATTTGTATTGTAGGCTCTCATTCCTGTAAATCTGAGGTCTCTCTTTCTTGAATGAATGAGGAGATAAGCAATTGAATTTGAAAGATACTTTATGCAACAGAAAAGCAATTTGGTTTCTGGTTATCAAAGGGCAAGAAGCAAACTAGCAATTGAATGCTTAATATATATAACCCTTTTACTGCCAGTCTGCCCTGTGCCTCTGAGGAGCTTCTGTTTTGGCCATGCTTCCAGAGCTCTGTGCTCAACTGGATGGCCGTTCCCTGGCTGAGCAAGCTGCTGTGGTGTCAGGGTGACTCTTGGCCTCATTGGAAATGTGTCAGGATGTGTTCCTCGGTGTTAGTGTTTTCCACTTGATTTTTGCCAAGAAAACAAACAAACAAAAATCATTAAGAGCAAAGAGGCGACATCTAGGACCCACCATGTCTTTAGAGGCAGAGCAGCATGGTTCAGCCTTGTGCCAGGCACTGGGTAGTGGTCTCCTTATTTCAAGATCTCTCAGGGTTCATGGTGGTGGCTCTCCTCTGTCAGTGGCTCCTCCAGCTGGTGCCAGGACAGGAGCAGAGGAGTCATCAGTTATTGCTGTTCTTTATATAGCATCGTAAACCTGTGTGGAAAGTCACTGGTAGCTAGTGAAAATGAACGTGTCTGGATTTGGCACAGATGTTGTATTTATGTGTGTAGCATTTTAGTGCCATTGACTTGATAGTTTTTGGAGATGTGGACAAAAAAGAGTTAAAAGGTTACACAGGAAGCAGTGGTTGAGAGTGAGTTTGTCTGCCTGGCTGTGTGTCTCTGCATTTGTGATGGTGTAACTCAGCCATGGTCTTCAACAGCATCTTCCTTCTGAGAGGGCTGTGATTAACTGTTGTTATTAACTGACTATGCATAAAATGTAATTATAGGTGTTTCATACCTTCAGCCTAGCTTTGAATCCTGGAATTGAGGAAATAATAAAAGTAGCAGCTGGATATACAGATGTTCACAGTGGGTATAACGGGCTGCAATAACAGGAAAGGCTTTTTAAGAGGGACTAATCTGAAAAAGAAAATAGCATGATTATCGGCAGTATAGCTTCACCCTGGCAGTGCTCAGGAGCAAAGGAAGGTATGTCTTGCTCAGGAACCTGAGAATTTTCTATCCTTTGCACGTGGACTGCAGCTGTGGGTACTTTGGAGACACCGTTCTATGAGGGTGGCAGAAGTCTGGCAGTTGGCAGGTGCTGAAACTGAGCCCTGGTTGTGTTCATTGTGACAGAAAAGGGACATTGCTGGCTTCAAGTTTTAAACTTTTTAGGTTTTAAACAAAAGCCAAAATTAGAGCAAATGTTTTCTTTGTCACTTTACTTGGATTCTGCAACAGCACTTAAAGTCTATATTATTCTTATCAGTAGTTGTTGCTTGACTGCAAAATTACAAAATTAAAAGTAAAATAAAAAAGGAACTATTTCTAAGAAGCAGAATGACACTAGATTTGTGGACATTTTTTTAACAGGATAAAAAAAATTATCTAATGAATTGGGTGTTTCAATAAAAGGCAATGTTTCAGATCAGATTCTCTTTTAATTAAAGGATAGCTTTCAAATTATTAGCAACAAGTAGTACTCATTGCTCTTTTAACCACTGTCAGTAAGAATGACATGTATATGAAAAATTTTTAATGCAAGTCAAAAATGCCCAACCACACTAAGATATTAATCTATTGAAATCAGTTGCCTCAATCACACTTCTGATTCCTGTTTGAAGATAAAGAAAAGGTTTGAAAAAATATTTTTATTTCTGTAGTGATGATCATGTTCAGTTAGAGCTGAAAAATATGGAAATTACACTTCTTTGTACAGCTACTTTACATAGTGGTCTACACTCAAGTTTATTTTATTCTGGGCTTTTAAGTTAGTGGATTTTTATCCTGCAAGGAGTGTTTAATTTGATTTTAGTCTTTTTTTTTTTTCAAAAAGAAATAATAGGTTGTTTTGTATTTCCTTCTTAAAATTCTTCATAGGTTTTAATAAAATATAGAGAGAAAAGTAAAAATTAACTCCTAGAATTAAATGTCAGTGCATAAGAGCAAATTTGAAATTGAGATCCAGATAGTCAATGGAAGCTGTGTGCATTGCACTTCAAGGAAATCGCACATAAGATATTTCTGTGACAGGTTCAGTTTGATGGTTCTGTGTATTTCATTATGTTATTGCTGCTTCTTTCTGATGATCTTATTTTTCTAATGGATACTAGAAATTGTAAGCACAATAGTATGTGCCAAATGTACTGGTTGTTAGAAAAATAACAGATTTCTAGATCTAGTTATGAATCTTGCTTTACAGCTGCTGTTACTATGTGAAGGTAAGCAACTGGAGTTGTGCCAGAGGGCTCTTAAGATGTCTGCATTGAACTGCAGAGCTCTAAGGTGTGAACGCTAGTGCTGGAGCAGGTGTTACAGAGATGCAAGTTCCTGTTTGCTAAACAATGTTTAGCGTTGCTTCACCTTACAGCTCTGAACTGGTTAATGGGGCACATTCCCTTAGTGCTCTACGTCAAAGATTTTGGTTATTTTTCAAAGAAAATGAATGTACTTTGCTTATCCGTTGTCAATGGTAGTTACAAATAGAACTACAATTTCATGTAATAGCTGTAAACCATTACTCTAATGGTTTGACAAATACCTCTGAGGATAGACAGCAATATTTCATCTGAGAAGGGAGTGAATATTAAATAAATATAACCTCCCATTGGGTCCTGTTTTAATCTCCTACTGGTTTTGGAAGGTGAATTTAAGAGCTGAAAGCATTTTAGATTAAATGTTAGGGGAGAGGTTCAGTAAGACCTAGACAGCAGATTAGCACTTTGTGCTCATAATAACAATCCTTTCCCTCTTGCCATTATCACTTCAAACACATCATTGCAAAGCGCAGAATTTAACTTGAGTCAGGTGTACAGTTAGCTTATACTGATCATCTGATAGTTATGGATATAGACCATTAATGGTGTTTTTTCTCTTATTTAATTTTTTCCATACTTCTGACAACATGTAGGACCGAGAATTGGGCTTTCCCTGTTAACTCAATAAACTGAACTTTTTAATCTAGTCATTGAGCCCAGTACCTCAGAGCAGAGGTTCTCAAGTCATGACCTATTTTACTTTAGAAGTTAGAAATAATGAAGTAGTTTAAAATGTTTAACTTTAGACTACTAATGCGAGCAGAGCAGGAGACTACTTCTCAATCCAAAGGAAATGTTTCTTGTGAATTCTTTTTATGGAAAAATACTTGTGGCATTAGTTGATCTCAGTTGGGGGGAATGAGATAATGCCAGCATGAAAAATTTTTGTTCCCTTTTGAGAAGAAAAAAACAATTGCTGACCTTGGAGTAATTTTTTTTTTAAATGGTAGTGATATAGTATGGAAATACTTGCATATGTATGGAGAGAGACTTTGGAATTATTCCTGATCACTTCAGAAACAGCAATAGCAAAACAGCTATTGGAATATCAAGCCCTTTAATTGTGAAGGTGAAAGAGAAAAACATTAGAAGCTGCATGTATTATCTGTTTTCATTCTATATTCCTGTTTTTTGACAAGATAAAGCTATTTTGAAAGGATTTGATTATTCAGGTTGTAATTATTACAGCAGATGGCCAATCAAAAGGTAATTTGTCTTTCTAGAAAAATGATGGTTATTGATTGTCATACAGAAAAATTTAAAAAAATATTTCAAAGTTGTTCAGGTGCCTTTCTTGCAATTGGAGTTCCGTAAGTAGTGAAATGAACCAATAAACCAAAATAAGCAAATCTCTCCCACTGAAAAAAAATTGCTACTGTCAAAGTAAAGTAGCAAATTTTACTAAAACTGTTTGGTCATTTGCTAAAACCTCTGTTTCTAGGTCCTCTTCTGATACATTGCAACACCTGGCTTGTACCCATAACAACTCTTATGAGTTAGTTGATTTATAAAATGTTTTGATGGAAACAAATGAACCTAGTGAGCCGCTAACAAATTACCGCTGTCTGTGGGTGAGGGATGCATAGCTATAGAGAAGCATGAAGCCTTTCTCCTTATTGAACTATCCTTGATCAAGCAGGTACTCAGCTTGCTCTGCAGCTGGATCAGCAGTCAGAACAGCACGGTTCTGTAGCCCAGGTGTAATATTTCGTTTTTGTTCTTGAGCTGAGCCTGAAGCCAGTCTTTTATAAGAGAAAGCAATAATGTCTCATCCACAGATGTCTCAAACACAATTAGAAGCTAAATGTCTTCCTACTGTAGCAATAATAACAGCATTAAGAGGTGAAGGCCATCAACAGAGTCAAATGCAATTAAAAAAATCCCCCAGGTTTTTTTTTTTTTGCCTAAGTAATATTTATTACTTTGCAGTAGCAATGATGATGGGCTAAAAGCTTTCTTGCAGACATAATATTCTGGTCTCAGCAAGGAGTGCGTGATTTGATAAATGGATGTTGCTGAAAAAGGAATGCCAAATGCAGGCGGAGTTGTGCTGATGATGTGATGAATATTAGTTAAATTGAAATAGTGTGATCAGGGCTGGTTTTGTATGGCCTGACCTTGCCCATTCAGTGTTTTTTCTTCTTTATTCTTCTGAGGCGCTTAATTTGAATCCCCCATGTTCCCTAGGAAGTGATATAGCCCTGTAGAGCTGCTCAGTGCATGTGTCTTCTGATTAGCTGTGAACAAGGGAGCGGGACTCCAGCAAGGCTGCAGATGAAGCCTCCACAGGTGTGGTAAAGGAGTCTGGACCTTCACCATGACAGCAGCCACTGCGCTGCTGAGGACGATGCAGGTTTTGGGGAAGGAAGCAGCTGTTAGAAGAGAGTGACCTGATCTCTCAGGTGTGACTGTTGTCAGCTGGCGTGACAGTGTTGTCTTGCAATGAGGTGCTTCTGTAGCAGGGGCCTCTTCAGGGGTAGAAAAACCAGGGGCTGCAGTGGGTGCTTGGCTGATTTTTCAGAGGTATACCAAACAAGGCTGTAAGGGACAAAGAAGAGCACAGTGTAAGAAGGGAGTCCTCTCAGAGCATCTGCAATGCCAGTTAACAAGGAGTATGAAGAACTGGACGAAAGGAAAAACATACAAGTGCTGCACCACCAGCTTTGAGGCCTAAAATATAAGATGAGGAAATTGGACTGTTTGGCATGAAATAATAACCTTGAAAAAACAGGCCTGGTGGAAAGAGGATAGTCAGTGCTGCCAGGCTATATCAGCTTTATCAGAAAGATGAGAGGGACATGCAGTCAGGGGAATGGTGCTGTACATGAAGCATTTTATAAAGTGCAACAACATAAAAATATTACAGGAGAAGAGTGGGTCTGTGGACCCCCTGTGGGCAGAGATCCTGTGCTCTAATAAAAAGACAGTGCTAAGATTGTGTTACCAGCCCCCTGCTCAGACCTGTAATAGTGCTCAGGAAATGTGAAATGAGAGTAGAGAAGCTACAAATTCAGGACAGGCTGCAACAGTGTGAAGTTTCAACAGGGGCCCTTGTAGAGATGGGATCAGTGCCTCATCAGAATGGGAGATGGAGAGGATATGTCCAGACATGTGAAGTGGCTGCTTCCCAGAACACCTGGTGCATCCATAAAGATGCTATTCTGAACACAGTCTGGAGTGGTGTACTGGAGCTGCTTGGTAATTAGTGACCATCATAAGATCAGGTTGAGCTCTATAGCTGCAGAGAGCAGAGTAAATACAGGCAGGATGGGGTCATTTGATTTCAAGTAAAGGGTCTGCAGAACAATGAGGGAATTAGGCAACAAACCCTTAAAGAATTAGTCCAAAAAGCCTATAAACAGCCTGCAGGCTATGAAAAATACAGTTATTCTAATAAAGTTATTAGAAGTCCCCATAGATGTCCCACAATAAAAAGAGAAGAGAAAACAAAATCAACCCCACGAGCCTGCCTCACTTGATAGAAACATCAGGGGAGGGTACTGCAGCAAAATGGCCAGCTACTAGAAAAGAGAAAGCCTGCTTGAATGAGCAGAAGAGGAAAGTTCTTAAACCATGGCAGGTCAAACACAAACAGGAAATTAAAAATCTCATAAAGAATTAGAAAAGTGCCTTATAAAGGATGCTCAAGCTGTTAGCAAGAAGTTCCTAAGTATATAAAAAACCCAGGAAATCAGTGGGACCACTTAACAACAGCAGGGTAACTGGGGGCACTTGGAGAAAAGGCTGGGGCAGCGGTGCTCAGTGAATTCTTTGTGTCAGTATTTACTGCTAAAGATGCTGTGGAGATCTTTCATGTGAGTTTGTTGTGTGTGTGGGGTGGCAGTGTTGTGGTTTGTTCTTCTTGGGTGTGGTGTTGGGAGTTTTTTTGTGTTTTTTTTTTTTCTTTTTTTTTTTGTAGCAGGTAGATCAGAACTAAATCAGTTTGAAGTGACTGTCTATGACCTGTGCTGCTGCTGCCCCACTGGTGCATTGCCAGGGACTGCAAGTCGGGGAACTGGAGGGCTGTCGTAAAAAAAAACCTGGGAGCTACACACCAGTGTGTCTGACCTCCATCCTTGATGAGTTGGTAGCATCCCTTTTAAAGTACAATGCTATTCAACGCATGGTTAAATATAAGTGCAAGGTCTTGCATGTGCATCAGGGCAACCCCTACTATCAACAGGCTGGGGGATGAAGGGATTTAGAGCAACCCTATGGAGAAAGACTTGGGGGTGCTGGTGGATGAAAAACTGGACGTGAGCTGGCAATGTGCACTCGGAGCCCAGAAAGCCAGCGATATCCTGGGCTTCATAAAAATAAGTGGGGCCAGCAGGTTGAGGGAAGTGATTCTCCCCCTCTGCTCTCGTGAGACCCCACCTGCAGTACTGCATCCATCTCTGGAGTCCTCAGCACAGGAAAGACATGGACTTGGTGGAGTGGGTCTAGAGGAGGGCCACAAAAATGATCAGAGGAGTGGAACACCTCTTCTACGAAGAAAGGCTGAGAGAGTTGGGGTTGTTCAGCCTGGAGAGGAAAAGTCTCTGGGGGACCTTATTGCAGCCTTCCAATAGGCCTATAAGAAAGATGGGGACAGGCTCTTTAGCAGGGCCTGTAGCAATAAGATTTTATTACAGATGTAATTTCTTTAAACTAAAAGAGGGGAGATTCAGACTAGACATAAGGAAGATATTTTTTTTATGATGAGGGTGGTAAAACACTGGAACAGGTTGCCCAGAGGTAGGTGACCCATCCCTGGGAACTTTAAAGGTCAGGTTGGACGGGGCTCTGAGCAACCTGGTCTGGCTGAAGATGTCCCTGATCATTGATTGCAGGGGACTTGGACTGGATGACCTTTAAAGGTCCCTTCCAACCCAAACTATTCTATGATTCTGTGGTCTGCTGGGGAAAAGCTAGTGCCACTGTGGAGAGGGGAAGTACAACCACAGTGCCCCGCTGTGAGGGTGTTGTGGATGTGTGGATACAGGAGGTGCAGTGCATGTAGCTTACTGCATTGTCAAAAAGCCAGTGAGAGGCTTCCACTTCAAAGATTGTTAGAGAAATTAAGTTAGCATGGGATAAGTGCATAGTAGAAAAGCTGAATGTAGAACTGATTACATGAAATCCTGTGGTACTGGAACAAGGGGACTCTTGATGAAAGCAGGAGACAGTAACTTTTAAAAGAGGGAGAAAGTAAGCATTGCTTTGTAAAGCAGTGAACTTCTGGAACTTGCTGTTGCAGGTTATAGAGGCAGGCAGTTTTGAAGACAGATTGTGTAGATTCTTGGACAACATGTCCATAAATAGATACTAAAGAACTAGGCAGGAATGTGTCTGCTGCCATCACTAATCCAGCTAATGTGGCTGCTGTGCTCCCCCTGACGTAACACCTCCACTCAGAGACTGAGTGCTAGGCTAGCTGCACCTCTGTTCTGACCCATTAGAGTATTTTTGAAGTTTGTTTATCAAGGTACCATTGGTTATGAAACTAAGATGTCAGCTGGGCTGAGTGTATGTTGCTACACTGTGCAGGGTGCAGAATTCAGGTGGCTTTAACCTTCTCCAGTGCAACTTAGCCAGCTCAGGCTGCAGGCTGAGTAAAGCCAAATTATCCAGCTTTTGCTGTAGGCTGAGTATGCTCTGAGACAGTCACCAGGGCTCTGCTGACACACAGCCACCTGGTGACTTTGATTGTATGTTTGAATTCCAGCATTTTGTCAGCACTGTTGCTGGGGAAGGGCTTTCTGTTGCAGTGCGGCATGTTTTCGTACTTATTGAGCAGTTTGACTGGGTTGTCGGTAGTGCTGAGATGGAAGTAAGGAATAGCTTTTTCCTAGTGTTTGTAGCAATGTTACCCAGAAGTTTGTTTCTCAAACACAAATTCTGTCAAAATCTTTATGCAAGGAAGAGGTTTATTGTAGCTGCTTCTTACTCAGCCTTTGCTGCCTTTTAGGCATCACCTGAATCCGGAACAGTATTGGTCTTACAACTTCCACATACCTGTCCTTTCTGTCTGTGAAGTACAGTTCCTTCATGCATCTACTTGAGCCTTGGCTAATTTTATTTGGTTTGCTTTCACTCAGCACAGTTGAGGACTATTCTTTTGCTCAAATTTCTCCATTTCCTGTTAAACTTACTTTCTTGCAGGAACATAAGGGAGTTTCTTCTTTGAGCTTGCTTTCTTCTGCGCTGCAGAAGCACTCTGTGAAGTGCTTCCTGGATGTTGCAGCTCTTGCCCTTGAGTGACAGAACTTCTCTGTACCAAGGAGGTCCACAGAGGATTTTAATTGCAAGCACCACAATGCCGTTATCACCATTTCATTTTGAAGCTTTTGAAGTCCAGGTTGGGGACTCTGGTCCCTCTGTTAAAGGGACTGCGTCTGTTGAAACATAAAGTGGGAATGGGAATGTCAAACTACATCTCTAGTTTGTCTTTTCATCCAGGCCAGGTTGGATGAGGCTTTGAGCAACCTGATCTAGTGGCAGGTGTCCTTGCCTATGGCAGGGATGTTGGAACTAGGCGATCTTTGAGGTCCCTTCCAACCCAAACCATTCTGTGATTCTATGATTAATTGACTAATAAATGGGGAAAGAAAACACAGATTTGTACTACTGTACCTGTGAACCTAAGAGAGAAGTACATTTCCTGCTGGTTTCTTCATAGGATGATTTCTCAAGCACCAGGGTGTCTTAAAAAAAATAAATCTTTATTGTAGTTAATTTTATGTTCTTTTCAGAAATCAAACTGTTGCAAATGAAAGTAGCTATTTGTGTTGTTTCACTGGGACTATGGTGCACAGGGTGCATAAACTTAATTGCAGAAATATTGCTACAGAAATACTATTAAATATTGACCACAAATATATAAGTTTATAGATAGAAAGAGTGCTTTTTATTCACTTCTTTCATTGAAGGTAATTTTTTTTCCTTTTTCTCCCTTAGGCAGTGATGTGTTTTATTTATAACATTATGTGTGGGTCCCAAAAACATAGGATTGAGCAAATAGTTAAAGCAAAATTTACACTTATTAGTTATAAGTTCAATACAGAGAATGCTGTTTCTTTTATTAATGTCAGTGTCTATGAAGGTCCTAGGCAAATCACCAATAGTAAGTCTATAATCTTCCCTGGCTACTCGAAGAGGCCTTTTCTCTGTCAAAATAAATATTTTTAATTTTTTTTTTTTTTTTTTTTAGAGCCTGAATTGGTTGATTTGTCTGGCTTGAAATAAAGGATGCCTGTGAGGATACCTGTAGACCTCGGTTCTTTATGACTGTGGCTGTATAACTCTTTGTCTTGCATGAGGTCTTCCTAACGTGAAGTAGAAGTCAAAATCTTGGCTCTACTAAAGTAAAATTCAAGTTTGATTAAAAAAAGATAAACAAATAAAGAAAACCCCAAACCCAGCATCCTCTGGAATACTTCAAAAGATGATAGCTTTCCTTAAAATAATGTTAATTGTCTTTCTCTTGAGAGTTTGTGTAAAAAGGCACAATATGAGGAAAATTAGGCTACACAGTTTCTGAATGCTTATAGGACCTTTATATTATCTTTGGCATTCCAGGTAACTCACGTGAAACATAACCAAAATTGCACTTTGATCATGGTAAGAGGCCAAGAGCATATTGTAATCCAGGACCGCTGAAGGCAGGAGGTGCTGGGGTGATGTGTATGATGGTTGCATTGCTGTTAGATCTGGCTGGTAACTTTGAGGCTCTTTGCAAGATGCTTTGTGAAACAGTGTGTAAATAGAGAGTACTGAGAGTTAGTATGGCCATTTTCCTGGGCTTCCAATAGCCTTGCAGTCATCAGAAGTAGTAGGTTCTTAAAGAAAATAATGAATATCTACAGGTTCAGAAATTACTCTGTGTTAATGGCTGTCTTCATAAATTAAACTTATTGGTCTGAAAAGTATTTTTGATTGTTTTGATGTTTTATCTAAACACACAAAAAAAAGGAAAAGAAGTGTTTTTCTTTGGTGACTGTTCTCAGGCCCATCTATAGTGTGAAGAATGCTAAAAGAAAGTTTTATCAGTCTTTGTTTCTCCACAAACTTGTTTGCTCACTTAGTATAGCATGAGTAGGCTTGGTTCCTCTGAAAGCCTTATGAGATTGTTTTAGGTGAATTTAATTAGTCCTTGAGCTAGAAACTTCCTGATACTGCTCAGCTGAGGGAAACAGCACACATCTTGTGTACCATTACAATTGGTTTTTAATTGCTGAGTTTATTAAATTAGAGATCTGTGTGAGCTGAAGATAAAGTACTGTATTGTATGTACTTAGTACCCATACGTATTATTTCGACTTCATTATTTATTTGCCACACTTTATCTTTCTTTAATAGGTATTGTGTAATTCCCATCCTTTTCCCTTACGTCTTTCTCTTTCCTTTTTTCCATTTTTTTAGGCAATCCAAACACAAAGTGAATTTTGGTAGAGATAAGGGGAGAATGTGAGGTGGCTGCTTCTTGTGCTTGGTTAGCTGTGACACCAGGTTTGGAGATAGTCACCAAGGTTGGTGCTTTTGTCTGAAATTTATCGAGTTCATGACTTTGAACCTGCCAAGGTTGTTTATTGTCTTATGCACAGGCTTGTAAAGTTGCTTGTAGGATAATTGTGACTAAAGCTACAGGAGGTATTTGTAGGTCAGACCTACATGTCAAGATGTTTGTGTGAAGCTTTCTTTGGTAAATGTTGGATCTGTTGATTCATCATGTGCCTTTTCCTCACCTTTTACTTTATGCCATGTCACCATCTTGAGCTGTTGGTTCTTTCCCATGCAGGAGGATGCTGGAGGTTGCGCTTTGATGTTCAACACTACATTTTTCTGAGCATGGTTACCATTGTTTGGGATTTCTCACATAACCCCCTTTAAATCTGAATTAATAAATCCTTTCATCAATTTTTCCCTGGTTCCTACTGTTATTGCTATTTACTTGGTAGGAATGGCAGGAAGGTGACTGTTTCATCTAATTCATGACTTATAAACTCATTCTAAGAAACAAAAAAACATACACAGTTGATTTCTTGGGCTAACTGTATGTCCCTGACAACTTTAGACTTAGGCCTTTAGACTTTTAGGTTTTTCTAATTCTCTAATTCCTGTCTGTCTTTGGGGAATATATAAGAGAAAGTTAAAAATGCAGATTAATTTGTTTGCCTCTTCATTAGTGCTTTTGAGAAGTACTTGTCAAAGCTTTCTCCTGTATCTATTTGCAGATTGGGTTCTTTAGGGTAGGGGCTCTACCAAATGGTGACTTACTCTGGACACATGCTCCTGTTACTCCATCTCTGTTAGAACCAAATTCTCAGATATTTCCCCACCATCACTTCCCCTGTAACTGCCCATCTGGAATAAGAATATCTTTCAACCCCTGACAGGAGACCAAAAGAGAGCAATCCAAACCACAGCTCTGCTCTGCTGTGATTGCAGGGAGGCAGCTGCTGACCTAGACAACAGGGTGTTGGAGTTCTTGCACCTCTCTTCTGAAAGAGAGAACTTACAAGAAACACTGTGGCTTACACGTCTGCTCAGTAATTTCTGCCATTTCTCCTTTCCAAATGCAAGGCTGCCCTTCAAGAAGCCTTTTATCGCTTCCTTTTGAACAACGATCCCCTGCCATTGTAGTTGTGAATAGTGCCTGGACCCTGCTCAGTCTCTGAAAAGAGCTGCTTTAAAAACTGTACCTGTTTTTTGCGTTCATCTGTCACTACAGCAGTGACCTTGTTTGTGTCCCAGTCTTGCAGTTTATTTTCAAAATCTTTGATCTTCTTTGATGCATTTGTTGGAGGAATGTCAGTCTGCAGGCTCACATCGTGTAAGATGTATCAATTGACAGTTGAAGATATGGAGCAAGACTAGTGCTAGCTTGTTCTTTTCACTTGGGGTTAATTGATTATCCTGAAATGTCTACTACATGGAAAGGCTTAGCTGAGAGGTAGTAACTGTAGCCAGTGTTTGTCCTTATGCCTTCGGCCCCGATGCCCTTCCCTGAATTATTCTCGAGATGAAGATTTATCTTTTCTAGGCTGCTGGGGTTGAGGCAGCCATGGTTGTATTTGTTCTTCTGTGATGAGACTAAAACCTTTTCCAGCCTATCTGCAGAGGGCAGGTGGGGGACCAGGGGAGGTGGACTGTGCCTCTCTTTGCCAGTGTCTTCATATAAACCAACAGGGGGTTTGCTCTTTTCACACAGAATCACAGAATGTCTCCAGAGAAGGAGACTCCACAGCCTCTCTGGGCAGCCTGTTCCAGTGCTCTGTCACCCCCACTGTAAAGAAGTTTTTTCTCAT
>VZTO01023331.1:0-127419 GCA_013400615.1 Syrrhaptes paradoxus | reverse complement strand
GCCCTTTAGTCTTTTGGTCAGTCTTAATTTGGCAATGAGCTGAGGAGATGAGAGTTCAGTCGGCTGCAGCTGGCAGAAGTTGGTGTGCCTTATATATACGGTGTATACAAACAGCTGAAGTGATAGCATACTTCTCTGTTAAGGAGTACCATTATATGGTATGGGAATCTGTGTCTGTATATGTTTTATGCTAATGAGATTGTTGAAATCTGTGTTAAAGCTGTATATTGAAATCCACTTTAAAAATATTTACAATGAACATAGGAAAAAGTAAAATTCATTTTTTTGTAAGATAGTGAGATAGTTTTTGCATTAAAACATGCATTGATCATGGTGAACTTCTTGTGCTATTAGAAGTTAAGATATTAGAGTGTTAAGATTTGCACAAACTTGATGTTGCATGGGGTGAAATTACATTAAGGAGTGGAAGCATTTGTACTACTTTATTACTGGTTTCTATTCTATTCTAAGCATTTTCAGGACACAGGATGTGTGAGTTACAAATCTATGAGCCCGAAGGCAGAACACAACCACCTCATGGTGGATGATTAGTGTAAATGGATTATAGCCACTTCACATGCTCAGTAAGAACTAAACTCAAAGTATTTAAACATTTGTAAACTTCTTTTGGTAGTCATCTAATTTTAATGAGATGGGACAAAACTCTGTTGTCACCACCAAATAATAATTGCCTGGCCTTTAGTTGAATGAAATAGATATTAGGAGGCCATAAAAAGATGAAATAAAAGGAAGAATCTTGCTATGTAGAGCAGAAGTTTATTGATATCCATTTATTAATGGAATTAAGTAGCCTTTTCTTCTCTTTAGTTAAGTCCTATGCATATGAGAATCCAAACCTTCTCATTGTAGTTTATTACATTTCTCCTACTAACCTTCTGAACTTTGCTATGCAGATGCAGGGTGTAGAGCTGTAATGACTACTGTTTTTGCTATTTATTGGGCACTGACACTGTATTTCGATGATACACTCTTTTTCTTCTCAGTGCTACAGAGGTAGACTTCGCTGACTTTCCAGAAATTGCTTTCTGTTAGTAGTAAAGTGCCTTTTGTGTCTGGTTATTTGCTTTTATTTGGATACATTTTGTCAGAAAGAAAGAAAACTGAACAAATTACTTGAATTTAATAGTTTCAAAGGTGATTCCTTTCTCCCATCCCTTGAATACTGTTCTAAAACCATCTGATACACTTAAGTCCACACTTACATGGCTGTTTTAGAATTAGTAGTTGCTGCTAGCTCTGAAGCACAGAGTAGTCTTCCTGTAGATGAGCTTCTTGTTGAAACTCTTCACATTGCACCATTGGCTATTTGGAGTATAGGCACTAAGGCTCATGCTGATGATTTTAGAAACTCATATTGCACTATTGATTCCAGCAAGCCAATGAAACTGCATAGTACAATTTTTTCCCAACTGCTTCCACCCATTATAATATCTACATTCATAAACAAACCTTCATGATGGAGCAGATACTTTTTCTTAAGAGTCTCTCCCTATTCAAAAGTCTGAATCAAAACCAGATTGTCATATTGACTAAGAGATAAATTTGATGTTGCCTGGTCCATCTCCCTATACAGACACATTTTGACACAGTGTATTTGAGTGCTAATAATGACATTAGAAGATGTCGGAAATAGATCTAATTCGGCATGCAGAAGTGACTTTGCTGTCATCTCCTATTTTCTGCACAATTGACAGCAGATACTTGGGGCTGAATTTTTCTTTCAGGTCAGATTTCCAAGGCATGAGGCTGTCTGTTAGAAACAGATAAGACTAAAACCAATACCAAGGTACTTGTTGGAAGTGTCAGCAGTGCTGAGAATTTAAAAAGGGTGCTTCAGTTTTCTGCTTATGACATGACACAACAACATATATTTCACTAACAATGAAATCCAACCAACAACTCCGTGTTAGTTTTTGAAATTTCTTACAAGTAAAATTTTGTAAGAATAGTCTTATCTGGGAAGAATAAAATTTCTTTTCAACTAATGTATCTATTTTGTCATGCTCTCTAGCCCAGATAGTCTAAAATTCTTTAAAGAAATCAAAGTTGCTATAAATACCCTCATGATCCAAAATGGGAAGTTACATTTTAAGCTTAAATTGTCAGACAAATAACCTAATTTCTAATGTGTGAGGCACTCAAAAAGAGTAGGAAAAATATTATCTGAGGTAAAAATAAAAAAAACCAAATCCCTTTCAAATGATGCCATAGATATTTCATACACAATTGGTTTTCAAACAGACCATTTGATATCCCATCTCTTCCTTTCAGAATAAAACAGCTAGGCTACTTCTAGCTTTCTGTTGTTGGATGTTACTATCAAAATTATCCCTGCACAACTTTGCTCAAAAGGCACCTATGAAGAACAACTTCTAAATATCCTACATCTATGAAGGCACCCCAACAGCTGTGGTGAAGCACTGTGCTCTGATGATCTGCAGCTTCCTTATCTACAGCTTAGGAATGCTGAGCAATATCAGGACTCTGACAACCTCTCAGCTCCATTCCTGATTCACAGGCTTTTGTTTGCTGGTGTCTTTTGCCTTCCCTTTCCAAAGTAGGCTGAGCTTCCCAATGCCATAGCATTAGCCTGGCAGCAGTGGGTTTTCTAATGAAAGGTTTTTTTATTTTTGTATGCAGAGGAAAAGTGATGTAGACTGAATGTTTTTGAAACTTGTTTTCCTAATGACATAAAAGTGTATGTATCAAAAAAGCCCAAAATACTATCATAACAAAAAAAATCTGTCTAGCCTTGTATCAAATCTCTGTCTGGGAATGGGTGATACCTAAGAAATGTCAAAGAACAGTACCAGTACTTCCCTGGTACATGTTACAAGAGTCCTCCCCCAAAGATTTGTAGCTCTGGACTTCCTCAGCCAGAAGGACATCTTGACATGTAACAGCTTCTGATAAATTTTCTCCAGACACGTCCCCACCTAGATAAGCCTTTAGTACCGAAATCCTGCAGCAGTCAGTTCCTTTAGTTTAATTATTCAATGGATTAAGTGACATCTCTTTTTGATATTACTGGTTTCACTTTTTGACCCTGGTTCTTGAAGAGATGGTGAGCAGTGATTTCCCACTCGCTGTCTCTGTCATCTGTCATTGTATACATGTCTATCACAACCTCTGTCTTCATGCAGGCTGAGGCATCGTGATCTATCTCATCATCTTGCAAACAGAATTTGTTTCATACCTTTTGCCTTTCCTTCTAGCTGCAGTACCTGGCAAACTTGAACGGCACTAAAGTATTTAAGTAGCATCGGTATTACATTTGTATACAGATGTAATATGATATTCTATTTTCTGTTCTCTGTTCTTTTCCTAATAATTTCTAACATTGCTTTTTGACTAATTTTAGAATAGTCCTGAAATTTTGACGATGTTATTCAGTATAACCCCAAAGTCTCTATCCTGAGTGGTGATGGTCAGTTCAGACCCCATCATTAGGTATATAAAGTTCCTTCCCTTCTACCCCACGAGTATAACTTCACATTTTTCTCATTTTGAATTTAATCTGGCTTTGTTTCTAGCACCCAGTCACTTTGTATCAGAAGTTTCTTTTGCAGTGTTTCATTGTTTCTAAGTTATTCATATTTGTAAGCAAAGGAATGTTTTATGCAAATACATATGTATCCCTATTCACCCTCTTTCCAGACTGTTTATAAAAATTTTGTGTGTCACAAGCTTGAGCACAAATCCCTGTAAAACCCCACTGGGCACAAACCTATAAGTTGTGCTTCATCCTTGAAATAAAAGCAGCAGCACCTGTTCATTTCTGTTATGTGCCTCCTGAAAAGCTGGCTTGTATATCAAGTTGTTTGCGACATTAGCAGAATTTGGGGAAAGCAAGTGTTTAAATTGCACTGGGATGTCAGGTGTAAATTACATCCTGCTGTGTGAGGACAGGACCCTGCAGGAAGACAGTTGGAGGATAAGTTCCTGCACTGAAAGATGTTGTAGGTACAGGATTCATGCTCTGGCAATATGGCAAGATGTCTCTCAGAGGAAGGACATGTTTTAGTCGGGTATAAGAGATTAATGTCACAACTTGATGTCATGACTACAATCTGAAGAGTGACCAATAGTGTACTGGGCCAGATGCTGTTGCCATTAGTTTAGGCTCTATTACTTTATTCACTTTACTTCACACTTTATTGTGTGAAACTAGATCTTTGTTCTCTAGAAAATATACTAATTTGGATTTCCCTATCCCAGTTAATTGCTCTAAATAATTGGAGTAGTTTAATATCAATCCCAATTCTTTATTAGAAACTGTAGTGAAAATATTTCAAGAAGAATTTTTGAAGTATTTGGAGTGAAGAGTGATATTTCTGGCCACATGTTTGCAAGTATGTTCCTGAAAAAAAGGGAAAGGGGTGTTTTGTTGAATAGTACGTATGATGGGGGGAAAAAAAATAATGTGGGTTGTTTTTTTTTTCATCAGAGTGGGGAAGGAGTGGGAATATACAATAACTGTGGTCTGATGAAACAAGCACTCTGTTCTTTTCCTGCTGTGGTGAGCTTTGGAAAATACTAAAATTTTGTTGAGATTTTAATACACAATCCAGGAAATTGAAAGTTTTGACAGTTTCAAGATCAAATGTTTTAACTTTCATATCAAAACTAATTTTTCAACTTGAAACAGCTTTTTAAAAGAGGCAAAAAACAATCCTTTGTGAAGATGACTGGTCTTGATCATGAGTGATTTTCTGCTGGATTACCAGTGTGGGGAAAGTAGCTTGGCTGCTGCCAAATATACATTTGCTCTATATAAAAATAGAAAACGTCTAGTTTTGGGTTGTAATGAATTTTTTTTCGTAATCACCTAATAGTAGTAAGAAGATGATGAAAAAAAAAAAAAAACTTAATTCAGATACTGTTGAACTCTGTATAACCTGTCCTGCAAGTTGCTGACCACATAAGGAGCAGAACATCTCTCCCACCAGGAGGGATGGGAGGACTTGCTCCTTCATCAGCGAATCTCAGCCTCAGATTGGAGCAAATCCACCTTCCGATAGTTTTCAAACATGAGATCTGAAGCTGGCATATGCATAATATGCATATTTATTTTTATCTACTTCCAAATAAAAGTATTTTGAGGTCTCTTCTTCAAAAAGCTTCTTTGTAATAAATTGTGAACAAGTGAGACCATGGGTTGTGGTGGATGTAGAACCAGATACACAAGAACAATACAGCATGTGAACATCTATTAAAATAGAAAATTTACCCACAGGAAATATTTACCCTCTAGCTGTAAAATGTATTATGGGAGCAGTGAAGTGTTTTTTACTAGGCCAGTATATTGAGCTGGTAAACGATTATCATCTACTTAAATGGCACCAATAGATCAAAAATCAAAATAGCTAATGCCATGCTGGGATATCATTTTACAACCCTATAAATTTCAAATATATTATTATGAGAAAGCATAAGCATGTTGAATATTTTTTCATTCGATGGTGAGGAATAGAAATAGTTGAGAAATAGTTTTCTCATAAACATGGAGTATGTGACCAGGCTACTCCCTGAATAGTTAAAATGAAGTGCACAGGGTATGGCAAAGATGAAGTAATAAATTGTGGGAATGTATTTTTTAGTACATTTTTGTATGTAATAAAACTTCATTTCTTTTGCAAGCATGTATTTACAGGTTTTTTGCTACTGTTACCTTGCTTGTAATAAATTTTGTACCATACTGTGCAAAGCAAACAATACAACAGCCAATGATCAGACTCACAGTAAAAATAAAATACTAATAACTTTTCATATGACTGCAGTGAGCTGGGGCTACCCCTGCCTGTATTCGTGCTGGTTTCAATCAAGCTCCGAGAGGTTCCAGACAGAGCAGCCAGTTCCAAAACCTGGTTATTCAGGATGCTGAAGAACAACCTCCTAATTGTTCAGGTTGGTTTGAAGTGGCTTGTGCTGTGTCTGGGACCTGACTTGCCTTCAATAAAGCATCCTGCCCTGCCTCCCCTGTTGCTTGTCTGTGCCTGTTAATCGGCATCACTGCTCTGTTGCTGCTGCTCAGGAAGCGACATGGCCTCTTTACTCCTTCCTGGGTTGCCTCTTGCTGAGCTTAACATCAATGGATAGTGCTAGTGCTCCACAGCAAAGTTTCATCTGCCATGGTGCTTAGTCAGGGGTAGTCTTCTGTCTACATGCCTGTCCCCAGAGCAGGTGCCTTGGTGAGGGGAGGGAAAATTCTCTCACAGTGTGTCTCAGTTTAATGAAGTACCCGGATTCTGTTGGTTCCTGTTTCTTTCTGCATGAAGCAAGCTGGAACATAGGAGGTTCCACTTGAATATGAGAAAAAACTTCTTTACAGTGAGGGTGACAGAGCACTGGAACAGGCTGCCCAGAGAGGTTGTGGAGTCTCCTTCTCTGGAGACATTCAAAGCCCACCTGGATGCGTTCCTGTGCGATCTGATCTAGGTGTTCCTGCTCCGGCAGGGGGATTGGACTAGATGATCTTTCGAGGTCCCTTCCAATCCCTAACATTCTGTGATTCTGTGAATATTCCCATCTGTTTGCAGCAGAAAAAGTGAAACCACCTTCCTTTCCTTCCTATTAAAGCCCCTAGAGCAGTCATTGTCTTTTTGGAGATGCCTTCTATAGCACTTAAAATTTAAGTTAGTCAAGGAGCTAGAGCTGGTGTTACTGTACCAGTGGTGGTGTGTTCATGGGTTTGGTGGATCACTTTCCTGTTAGAAAGCAGAGAGTGAGAAAAGATGCAAGCTCCTTCCTTCTGTGTATACGGAACAGCTACGTGCAGCACATGTGTATGTACGCGCATTGCCCTGAATTCAGCCTCCCTGAGGGTAGCAGGTGAGTGGGGCAGCCCTCTTTTTGTTTCCTAAGTCTCCTGTTTTTTGTTCTGACTGGTACTGGTTGTGATCTTGCAACTGAGTAGCTGATCGTGACTTAGGTGCATGTTCTTTCAGGTGAGCAAGCAGACCTGAGTCATGATTCAGCTGTGGGATCTTGAGGGTTGTACTCAAGAGAATTGATGAGAGCACAAACTGGAAGGAGAGAGCCACAGTGATGTCTGTTTATGCATGAAGAATATAGCTTATGATCATTAAAACCTCTTGCAAATTCTTGCTTTTCCTTTAGGGTTTTGTTTTCTTTTTCTGGGTGGACCTCCATTTCTGTGAGCAGTCAAAACCAAGATAACACACTATGTTTAACTAGTTGTGCAGAAATGAATTTTACAGTTGAGTATACCTGCTTGTAAAGGGTTCTCCTGCTTTCTCTGCAGTTAAACTAGAAAAGTTTCTTAATGTATGTGAAGTGTGAATCTAGATGAGTTAAGCAGATTCTATTTTATTTCATTTCTGATTATATTCACTGTGCGATCAATCCTGTATTTAACATGCTTGTTGCAATTTCATAGCTTTCCTTGGGGAATTAGTAACACTCATCTCTTCCTGAGTGAGGTGTTGGAGGACATGCTTTTCCTACTAAAATGTGTTTGGTTTAGCCCCAGTGATCTGTAGAGGCCCCAATCCTCATGTGGCAGCTTGCTGATAGGTTGCAGTGTCTGGGGAAGAGAAGGCTGCAAGAAGAAACAAACAGATGAGCCAAACTGGCTTTGTGGGACAGTGATCCTCAAACTGAGGGACGTGTCTGCTCCCTGACAAGTCCTGGGATAAGTCTGTTCCAGCATCAAGCTAGCTGGACAAAACTTGCGCGTGTGTGGCCCCAAGTACCCCTCGCCCCTCTTCACTGCCTTGGGATGGGACCCGCCTCCCCAGGTCCCAAACATCCTGTGTCCCTTCAGCACCTATCACAGGGTGGGGGCCAGTTGGGATAGCTGCTGCCCTTCTCCTGGGGACTGAAGTTACTGCCCACTTTCAGCAGTAGTGGGAGGCTGTGGATGAAACCTCTTTCTTCTCCTCCCTCTCTTTCCTTCATGTATGCTCTTTGCCCCCACGTGGGAAACACTGGGGAGGGCTGAGGGATTTGGGCACTGCTTTTGTGGAGGATGTGTTGAGAAGTTGTGACAAAGCTGCATTGTTCAGACTTTCCTGTCTAACATTTGAGAGTTTACATGGGGGCTTACTGCTGGTCTTTGATGCCTAGATACCTATTATGTGGATGCCCTAAACTTTCTGTCTTAGTAAGGCAATTAATTCATTTGATATTTTGTTTTTTACAAGACTGTTATGACTTGGACTGCTTTTCTCATGACTCATGAGAATGGCAATTGATAACCCACTAATATTGCTGCCCACAAGGGTTTGTAATTTTAGAAGTAATCACTTCATGGCTGATGTAAATTTTGTAATAAGAAATACTAGATTTATGACTGCAGGATTTCTCACAGACTGTTTTATTGCTTAGAGGAATTGCTTTCTCTGTTGGGAAAATCTGTCATTAGATCTCTGCCTCTAATGTTTTGTGGACCATTTATGCTTGGAAAATGCTAATGCAATCATTGGAACAATAATGATGATTTGAGGTAGTATAATTGTTCCCCTTTCCTTCACTCCAGACACAGAACAAGCTGACAGTCAAGTTAGGTGTAGGTTCATAAGGGGACTTTACAGCCAGAATGTGAGCAATTGCAATGTCTGGTCATTGGGTTCTCGCTCTACCTGGTAGGTTTTATTCCACTTTCCTGAAATAAGCAACTAATTTCTATATGTAGTAACTGTGAAGAGTTGTTGGGAAGAGTTCAAGATACACCACCTCTGTCACAGTGATGATAACAATTGATTTTGAGGAAACCTTGCTGCATTTTTGTGTGGAACGTGTCTAGATAAAAATACTGCCTGCTTGTGGGACTGCTGTCCTCAGGCAAGATATTGAGGGGGTGGAGAAACTCTGTTTGCAGTTCCTGATGAAGATCAGGCCTCAAAGATTTGAATTTCTCAGACCTGCCAGGGTTGAGATGTTTCTGGGCATGCCTGCTGATGTGAAAATTTTGGGACTACCTAGCTTTTGTGATTAAAATCTTAGTGTTCCCAGGGCTAGTTGATATGAGTATTGAGGATTACCATTCTGGTTTGAAGTATAAAATCTGGGTACTTGATACCTGAATCTGTTGTGGATCAGCAGCCAGGGTTTACTTTAGGCATGTGTTCTCCAGTTATTGTTGAAGCAGTTCCTGCCAGCGTGGTTCTGCTGCGTGGTGCTGGGCGGGGGCGCTGCCCAGGGATGCTGCAGGTCCTCAGGCTGGGTGAGCAAGCGGTGGGTCAGCATGGCAGAGGGGTGCTTGGTCTGCTCAGCTCTTTCCATCCATTCCTCCAGTGTGATGATGAAGTAGTATGTTGGCCCGGGAGCACTACATGATAACTGCATGAACATTACTGTTTTTGCACCCAAAGAAGTTGCTGTTCTGTGTGGTTTTATTTTCTGTTTAGTTGCTCTTTCACTGAGAGAAGAGCATGTATATACTTTGTATTTAATTGAAGGTAACTGCTAAGCTTTAAAATTTAATTTAGTCTAATTTCGCCAGCTCTATGCCAATAGCATATCTCAGCAGAGAAACTGCTTCAGTCAGCAAGGTCTTTCCTTTATGGTTCTGTGTCTATAAAAAGAAACATAATGAGACAATGATCTTAGAAATATCACGCTTTGAAGCACCACCATGTAACCTCTAGTGCCTAAATTTCTTAAAGATATTTTTCCTACATGTACTCCAGTGGGGCTGCAGGCAGCTCCTTCAGGGAGCACTGACCGCAGGGTAGAGAGGGAGGTGGGAGCCCTTCGCTATCCGAGTTGCTCACCTAGTCTTTTTGCATCCTGCTGTATCTCGTTTTGGCCCAATGCCTGCTTTTAAGGTCCTGACTGAAGCCCTTGTGTCACTTCACTGCTTCTGTGAAGCTGCATTGTTGCATGGATTAGCATTTCTTTTCATTTCCTACCTCTTGTGTGCAGTAGGTGTACTCTGAGTGGAAACACATGCTACTGGAGAATCACCTGTGATGTATTGGAGGTTTAAATATTTGTCTGATTTAGCATATTTTTGCTTTATAATGTAATTCATTTCTGCGCTGCTGATCTTATTCTTTATTGAAACAGCACATTTGTGCACGATTCAAGTTCATTTCTGGAAACCAGTTTCAATAACTTTCATTTATTTAAACTATTAAAATAGTTTAAAATACAGAGAAGAGTACCACTCTCGCTTTCTATTCAAATTGCTGCTCTAACCATTGAAATAGGCTTGAAATAAAGTATCTTGGGTTCTGCTTGACCTGATTCAATGTAACTGTTAAAAAGTAGAATTACTGAAGAGATAAAGTTGGATGCATTCCCTATTTGGCTCAGGCTATTGAAATTGGAATGGTATAAGTTTGCCACAGCTATTAATATGTTATTAATCCAGGATATATTAGGTATTGCTTTTAAGTCTTATCTGAAGGACTGGATATCCTTTTGTAACATGTTCTTTTGCTTTTTCTGTATGCTGACATTTTGTAGATGAGCCATTTCTCAATATGTAAAGTATAAATGGCTCTTTTTTTCAATTAAGTACCATGTTATTGAGTGTGTTATAAAGAAACTATATCCTCTGCATATTAAGTTTGAGTCTGGTGCTTGTTACAAAATCCAGACTTTTTGGATGCTAAATATGTGCTGTATCTTGCAAGCTAAAAATCCTGACAGTTTTGGGCTGTTGAGGTTAAATGACTCTCTTATGTCCATCCTTCTCTCCTTTTTCCATATGGTTTCTGTGTTAGGCCCTAGTTCTTTGTGGTGTTAAATATCTCTGTGGATCCAGATGGCTAGAAAAGTATTAATGCCATTATATTCTCTATTTCCTGAATTGGGGCTCTTATTATTTTGATTTTGTCTATAAAATATCACTGTAAAAACAATAGTTCTTAACATGTTGAAGGGTTATTTTGTGTCTTTGGTTTGCTGTAGAAGCTTTCATCACTTATTTTTAAGTTGTTAATATGTGTGCTATAACCTCAGGTTGCTTAAGATTAGTTCTACCTTTTTCTGTAGGTGGGTTTCAGATGCAGAAAGGGCAGTTCCTAGATCATCTACATGAACAATCATTTCTGTGATACCTCTTTCTTTCCATGTAAACATGTAGTTCAAGATATTTCTTTGTGCTCATTTCTCTTCTTCAGGTGAGAATCCTGTAAGACAATTGCAACAAACCCAAAGAACTAAACCCTCTTCTCTGCTTTTATGAATATTCTCTCTCCTTCTGTCCTCTAAAAATTAATATATTTTTTTTAAAAAAATATTCTGCACCTGGGTTATAAATTTGTGTCAACAGCATGTTGGTGAGAACTTTATTTCTGTGATCCAGTCACATAGAGATAATTAGAAACACTCCTGCTTTTCCGAAGTCAGTTCAGCATCACACTGGCAGCAAAGGTAGAGTCTAGTTCTTCACCCTGTACAGTGTTCACCTTCCCATTGCTCAAGATTAATAATCAGAGAGCTCACTTATAGAGGGAGGAAAGTATTGATTGTCATTGAAATGTTGGATCGTGTCTTAAGAAGTCTAGGTTTTGCTCCTCACTGTCGCAGCACCTGACTGACTTTGGATGAATAAAATTATTTCTAGGCTACATCTGGTGCATGATGATGTAACAGAGCCCTTAACTGTTTAAATAGATAAGCCCTCTGAAATAGTGAACATTAAAAAATTTAGTGGGGTGCCAAGAAAATTTATCTTTTTTTGGCAGGAAGGCAGGTACCCTTAAAAAAAAAAAGCTTACAAACATGGATGCTGGGACTACTCATCGAAAGAGGTTAGGATGAGCAAACCAAAAAGTGTTTAAAATACGAAAAGTAAGAAGTATGCAAATTAGATTACTCCCAATAAGAGGTCATTAAATACAAGCATCATCTGTTTTTACTTGGTTACGTTATTCATAAAATTGGCTGCATATCTATCTATGTGAACTTTGCTGAAAAAGCTTGAGAACTCTCTAAATTCTTCCCTGTGTTGCTGCTTTTCCATAGATTTTGTGGCTTCTGCATATGTAGTGGAAAATACTCGTTTGAGCCACATCACCCTTCATCTATGAATTCCAGAATGAGGAAGAAAAACTTGTATCTGAATAGAAAAAAAATAGCTCTACCAGAGTGCAGGAAAATTCAGTGGAACCAGCACTAGAAATAGCAAAGACATGTATTAATGATGTGTAATGGCTGTAGGTAAGTATGAAAGTACATAAATGGAAATAATGTTGTTATTATAGAGAGAGGGAGGTGATTCTCCCTCTCTACTCGGCTCTTGTGAGACCCCATCTGGAGTACTGTTTCACATCCACTGTTTTATTTGGAAACTAGTGGAAAAATTGTAATAAAACAAACAACCCATAAATGAATGTTTGGTCACTTTCCATCTCCAGACAGAGGATTTTGGCCACATGCCCATGGTTGTGTGAGGATTGCAGAGCAGACTGGGGCAGTGAAAATCAGGTCTCTTGGTCTAAGCCAAGTCGTCCCTTTTTCTTTTGAAATGGCATGTAACTGAAAAGGAGCTGTATATACCTATTAGTTAAGATGCTTTCAGTAATCTTCACAATTAAAATACATATCTATGTTACTATCAACCGCCTCGCCCTTTGCTAGTGCTCAGAGGGACAGGGTGGATTCTCTTTTCTTTGTTAATTACTGTAGCTACCCAGCGAGAGAGCAAGGTGGAGACAGTGGGGCGGGAGGTGGTACATGAATTCACAGTTTTGGCCTGAAGGAGCTACGTTTCTTGATGGAAGCATGGGTGCTAATGTTTCTTGTCCCTTTTCCAGCTTCCTTGTCTTTGCCTCCTCTGTCACACCCTCCACAGCCTTAAGAAGGAGGCTGGACAGTAGTGATCTTTAGTGTCATAGGTACATGTCTCAAAGGCATCAGCTGAAAGGATCTGACACTGACTCTGTTTAAGGATAAATTGTGCATATTTATCCCTAGGTGAAAAGCATCATTAGATTATGCCCCATGCTCATATGAAATTGATAGTAACATGTGCAATGAGCCTCTCCTCTCTTTTACGACATTATGGACTGAAGTATTTTACACATAAATAGGGCAAGATATGAAGCAGAGTGCGTACATCTTTGAGCTGGGAGACATGCACCATAAATCAGGATATATGTGCATAATTACGAGAGATCAGAACAAGTCCCAAGGGTATTTTTAGCATTGTAAAAGGTTAGATAGACCTGCTTTCCTACAGAACATTATCCTTCTCATTTCTCCACTCCTAGGTGCCAGACAGTTTTGTTGGCCAGATTACTTGACATGGTAGTAGTGTGATAAATTGCAACTGCAAGAGTATACTGTGTTTAATTGCACAATCAGAGCTTAAAACTTCTTCTGATTAAATTGTGCAGAGCCTCTGAACTAATTGTCTGAAAATGTCTTTAGGGTTGAGCACTTAGCTAACATTTGGATTCGAAAATCAAAGGCTTGGCTTTTCTGCTGCTGTGTAATATTTGAGGAAGGTAGCTTGACCTGGGTGAATGGGTGGCTTTGCGAAACAGAATAACATCATCATTGTGGTGACTGAGTATCTGTGTTTTTAGAAGTGTTTGGCCATTAGAAACCTAATTTGTGTACATTAAGTGTTTGGAATGATTTGACAGGAGAGAGGAAGGATCTGTTTTAAACTTAAATACAAATTTTTGGTTTTTTGCTAATGTGGGCCTGAATATGAATTTGATCATACCTCCTGTGCTTTTGAGGCCGTTTTCTTCTTTTTCTCTGTTTCCAGGGTAGCTTTTGCATCCATGCATTTTGGGGATGTATCAGTCTTCTCCATGTTCCCTGTGCTTGTGTTAATACTGAGCGTTGGCTGTACCTTCTTGGCTGCCACAGTTCAGGATTGGTTTGGTGAAAGCCGTCAACAAATGCCCAGTGCTCAAGTTCACTAGGTGACACAGACTGTTTGACACAGGCAGTATCTTGGGCAGAATTCTCATTTTGATGCCTGTAAAACAAAAACAACAAGCGAATTAAAATAAAAAGAGAAGAGGGAGATGAATAGCAACTTTGCATCTGTTTGTATTGTTTGCCTGGGCGGCTGCTGATGTCTGAGGTGTCAGAAAGGAGGAGGATGGAAAACAAACCACCACTAAAATGAAAAAGGATGAGAAGTACCTCAATGGTAAGAAAAGCTCTGTGTTGTGTGTTTGTTTTTTTTTTTTCTCTCTCTCTCCACATAACGGAAACTTCTGTGCAGCCTGAGAGTGTGTATTCCCCACTGCAGCAGGGTTCAGGCTTAGGTGTGTAGTTAGAGCTTTTACGTGATTATTCTTCCTAAGAGCAGATTTAAAACCTATAGTGTAGTCAGCATTGATGCTTACATCAAAACAGAAAGGACTTTGTTTATATTTTTTACCTGTGCTACCTGGCATTACATTTCTAAACCCACCCCCAATGTAAAGAATCCGGATTCAGTTCTCCCTGGCTCTAACTGCTAAAATTAGCAGTCCTGTGCCATCCCCTGTGCTATCCTACATTTGCACAAAGCCAAGACCAGATTCTTACAAGACCTTAAAAGTAGTTATCCCATGTAATTTTGTGAGACACTAACAAGATTCCTTGACCTCTTCTGTGTGTCATTCCTGTTCTCAGTGCAAAAAGAAGCACCTTGGAGGGCAGGATGCCTTCAAATTGGTCCAGCAGGTGAGGTGGTAAGAGGGGATGGGAGAACAGAGGCACCAAACTGTCTTCTCTTTCCTCAGGGATGATAGGAGAGGGGCATGTGAGATAATAGGTATGAGAGATCTTATTTCATCCTCTTCATGGAAGAAGATGTATAAGAAAAAATGCTGGCTTGCTCTTGCAATGAAACTCTCTGCTCCTGCTGCAACACCTGTAATCTTCTCAATGAGTTTCTGGATATGAATTACTTGTCATCCTTTTATTTTTTGTTTGAAGGTGCAAGTATAAATGTCTCTTAATGTATTTCTAAGGTCTAAAAGGAAAGACCTCTGCAGTGATTTAATTTTCTGAAAGCTTCTTACTCTGATATAATTCTACCTTTTGTGGAACAACTAGCTGTTATTTGTCTGGATTTAGTGAATTTACTCATATCAATTAATTGGGTAAAGAGTCAAAGGCAAGCTTTAGGTATTTCACAACTATTATCCTCATTTCATAATTTACTGCAAAAGAATATAGGATATAATATTTCACCAAATATTCTGAAAACATACATCTAATTTAATACACTGAAATTGTCACAACTTTATTTGTCCTCACTCTTCTATATTATCCTCTAATCAGTTTTTCCATTGTTCTTTGCTTCTTCTTTGAACTGTGTGAGGACGTTCTCATGTATTAAAACGGTGAGAACACTCACAATGCCTGAACATTTGCACCTATTGCATAAATTGTGTAGCTTGCACCAGTAGTTCTGTGGGTGTTTGGTAGCTATTTTAGAGGTTAGTCATGAAGCTAGTTCCCTGTCATTCTGTTCCTTGATCTAATAGATGAGAAAAGTCAAGTTTGTGATATTCTCTTTACTGCTAGGGATGGCTGGGTGATTTATTTTCTGTGGCTTTGGTAAACCATTTGTAACTTGGCCTAAAATATCTTGAGGTAAAAGGTGCTACACCAGCTAATGGGAACATTAAGCAAGATGTGTTCCTAAAGTAGACCTTGTCCACCACTTAAAAAGAAATGCAAAGAAGATACTTTGCAAAGGTATTAAACATTTAACAGCCTTAAACATATGTTTTTAATAACTGAGTGGCTCATTCCTCTAACCAATTAAGCTTTTGGGTTGATTTTTGGAAGATGTTAATTTTTATGCAATAGTAATATTCCTCTTCAGATTTTCATGTTTGCTGATAATAACTTCAAAACACCTTTAAAATTCACCTTATGAAGCATTTAGGGAACTTTTTTTATAAAATCTGGTGCTTGTAGTTTTATTATCGATTGAATTACTATTTGATCTGTATCAGCCTTTTAGTTTTATGCTCTCACCTAGGTATATCAGTCAGTTTAGTAATATTAAGCCCTGCTGATTTGGACAAGAGCAATACAGCTTTCAGTAACAGTCCAGAGTTTCTGGACTTTTCGTGGTGTGGATGGACTTCTAGGGTTCCTGGAGTGCGAGTCCTTTGTATCTCAGAGAGATCTCATCTGTGAGCAGATGATGTCAAAATGCATGTGTCATATTACATACTGTGATTAATTTCTGGGAGCCTGAAATAGCACATTTGCTGTTCAGAGGTGCTGGATCTATGACTTTTGAGTCTGTCCACATGAACAGACTCAATATTTTTAATGTACAGTTCAAATGTAGGGCTAGAGTAATTAAGCACATATGCCTAAATAAGTTATTTTCTTCTTTTTTTTAAAGTTTTATATTACTGATACTTATTTCAAAGCATGTAAGTCATACATGTTCTTATTAGGAAAAGTACAGCAGTGAGAAATTTTACATTAGTCCTAAACTGGACATTGAAAATTAAGGGTGAGGGTTTTAAAGTTTTAATATACATTTCCCAACAAACAGTATTTTCTCTTTTGAGGGGGTTAATGAAACTCTTTAAAGCTGAATTTTGTGATGGCCTTCAACATATTACTGGGGGCCCATTATCTTGTCAAAGCTCATAAAATACAGACCCTGCAGGAGTGCTGTTGTTACTCAGTGAGTTAATACGGAGTTAGTCTTTTTGCACAGTGCTAGGAGGAAATATGCTACAGCAGATACAGATGGAGATGAAAATGCAGGACCCTGTGAGACTCTACCTGCCATACTGGTTCTAAATTTGTTTTAGATGAATTAGATTTGTTGCTCTTCTGTTTTCCTTCTGAAATCTCTCTTGTGACTTTGTCAGCTGAAGTGTTTACTGACTGAGAAGTGCTTGCATTTTGTGATGGGTATGGTGATCCTGGTGAACACTCTGAGGCCTTTGTGATGCTATATGCTGTGTAAGTGTTTGTGTCATTTTGTGATGGAGTGGGCAGAAGCTTATTTAAATAAAAAGTAGAAAAAAAGCCCACAGTTTCAGCAGCTATTAGTTTCATTAAAACTAGTACGAAGATGAGTCAAATGATTTGTGGATATATACAAATGACTTAAAGTAGAAAAATACCACAGAATCCAATGCCATTATTGCTGGGAGAAGTGCCAGTGTTCTCATTATTTTTAATGACTTCCAAACTGGGCCTTTGGTGACTGATGAGGTAAGCAATTTTAGATGGGAAATGTGATATCTTCAGTGCTGGAGAGTACTGATTGCCTTCAGTTGTGAGGGGCTGTGGCCATGAGCAGGATGCTCCGAAAGGCAGCAGACAAACTGTAGGTCGAAGGCTAGCATGGCCACTTCTTTAGGAAGGGGGGGAGAGAAAAATGAAGCTTTTGTTAGGTTGTTTAATAAAATAGAACAATCTGGATGATAAAGTTGGATGGGATGAAGCAGCTCCTGAACAAACATCCATCACTGCAGAAAGATAAATATTAAGGAATATATCTGCAGCTCTTTGGATTTTATCCCAATGTTAAAAACAAAAAGGCAAAAACCCAACTTCAGTAATTGTTTCAGTTTATTAAAAAGATAAGCATCTTATGAAGATCTGGAAGTTGTTAAGAATAACATGATACATATGAGAGGCGTTTATGTTGGAAGCAGGTTGCCTGGGGTTCCCATGTGCCTGATGTACCCCCTTCCTGCACTGCTGAATGTGCTGGAGACCTGCGACCCTCAGAAACCCCCCAGCACTTATCTTGTCTGCTGGTAAGGAGAGGCAGAGCTTGGGTGTCTCCTCCTGAGTAGGGTAGGGAGTTTGCAGAAGCAGCTTCTCCAAGAAGGCTTGTGGAAAGATCCCAGTTTGAAACCCCCCTGACTGCCTGGGGGGCTGCTCATCTGTCTAGTCACAAAGCAAGACATGTGAGTCAGGAGTATTGAACAGTAAATCGGAGGGATACCAGATACTGGAAGTTTTTAAACGGTGAAAAAAGGATTTCAGCAGGACCTGTGCTCTTGGTTTTCACTCTTTCTAGCATGTATTTTTCTGTATTTTGAACAGGAGACCAGGCAGCCCCTTGGTGACATCTGCTGTGGGCAGAGAGCCCTAGTCACCTCTTGGCTAGCTGGGAGACAGGGCGATCCTTATCCTTCCCTCTGGCCGGACATGACTGCATAGAGATGGTTTCTATTGTGCCAGCTATGTTAAAAATTAAAATATCTTTAGTTTTTTAAAGTTGCTGATCAGGACTCCAGGCAATGAAAAATATTGCTTGCTGTGGTGCAGGAAAGTTGCATAGTACCATTCATATGATCATGAGATGTCTGGTTTGGAAGTTAAAGTAACAGACAACCCCCCAAACTTGTCAGATTTAAAGGAAACACAATACAACATATTTTTATGTCTTTTTTAATGCAATAGATTAAATGGTGGAGCTCTCTGCTATGTGATACTTGGGAAGCTAAAAATATAAACAGATTGCAAATATATTAGATAAATTCATGGAAGATTGGTCAACTGATGGCTATTAAAAATGACAGTTGACATGCAGCCCTCATCTCAGGAAACCCATAAATCATTGGTTGCTCAAATTTGGAGAAATTAACCAGAGGAAGGCTCATGCTCTGTTCTTCTCTGCTGGTCCCTGGACCTCTGTTACTGACTACCACAGAGACAGGGCAAGGTGCTGGCCTCACCCTGGAGCCAGTGTTGTATGCCTGGTCCTGTATTCAAAGACTATTTGTAGGGTCAAATGTAGAGGTGAGAAGTTATCATCTTCTCATTTATCATTCAGCTGGGAGCCTTGCAGTCCCTGCTAATGTTAGTCTAAGCCAGGTATGCACTGGCAATCCTGCTTGTTTCCAGGCACCCCCTATGTGGTCCCCCTCCAGACAGGGTAAATAACATTGCTCTGCAATCTCTGCAGCTGAGACACATGCACAGAGAGTTATGGCTAGCAGAAATTTAGGTGAGCACTCTACTGTATAAATTTTCACTACCCATAAGGATAAGTTACTTTAGACATAGTAATATCCATAATTGAAATGCTCCCTTGAAGTAAATAATTAAATGAGGATTACAGTTATGAGCCACAAAGTGACACAGGTGACAGGCATACCTTAAGTAGGACAATTACACTGTAAATTAAAATTAAACTTCTCCATTAAATTAGAATATTATGTAAGGTAATTATCTAAGAGTAACAGGTTAGGTCTATATAATGCATTAATAAATCCTTTTGGAGATTTCTAGAGAACAGATTTTCTAGCCTATTGTTTCACATTGTGTTTTTTAAAAATATTTCCTAATCCAAATAGGAACAAAAGCCCAAAGTACATTTTCAGTGTTCTTTGGCGAAATTGATACTTTATGGAAAAAGTTTCATTTAGGTAACATTTTCCTTTAGTTAACTTTTTTTTTTTAATGTAGTAGTGATATTGAACCCTGCGGGAGTGTTTGCTGCTGGAGGGATGTTTGTACGCCTGAGCAGAGTGTGGTTATAGACATCTTCAGTGTTAGAAAATGCCACTTGCAGCATAAGCAATAAACACTTCTTGTTATTCACACCTTTGTACCAAATTTAGTACCAAATTACTTAATTCATTATTTTATGTATTTCACATTTTAATTTTTTAAATTGTTCTTGTGGGAGTTAAAAGACAACTTTTGTTTTACTCTGTTTTAAAAGAATAAATTTATTTTCCAGGTAAGAAGTGACCCTAGATCTTGGCAGTCCCTAAATCAAGGAGTCACGAGCTATGCAAAATGTCATCTAAATGGTACAAACATGATTCTTTTCCCCCTGTATTTTTTATTTTTTTTAAGCAGATCAATGTTGTAGAAAATACTAGTAGTAAAAAAAATTTGTCAAAAAGATGGCATTCTAGTCCAAATTAAAAAGACCCTTTCTGAACAAAATGTGCTAATTTTTAGGTAAAAAAAAAGTTTATTTTTCCAAGAAAACTGTGTTTGAAAAACACTGTAATTTAATGCTTCAGCTAGAAATTAGAAAAATAGGATTGTGTATCAAAGTAGTGAATAGAATGAAGTATAATTTAGCTTTAGATGAAATGGATTTTTAAAAATAAATTTCAGGAGTTCTGTAGGCAGACTTAGGAGCTTTGGCCACCTCTAGTATTAACTTCAGGGCCCCTTCTGGAGTCACAGAAGTTTTTGGCTTTGTCCAAGGGAGTAAGGCAGCATGCGTTATGAGGTGCAGTTAGGGCTACTGCTGTGTGTTTTGTAAAGATTTAGCAAATCCTTACTTGGATTAATATCCTTCCTTATGCAAGTACTCTGACTCAGTTAACTGAGTTATTTTTGTGAGTAAGAATGTTCTGAACATGTAAAGGATTTATGCATTTAGGTCCTCAACAGGTGACTGACATGTAAGCTTGCTATTCATGGTCATTGCAAAGCACAGCCAAGCTGGGCAGCACCTTCGTGGGAAGAATGTGCTGCTCTGGCTTGCTGGTACCGCGGCAGCTTTGCTGATGTTGTTTATCACAAATGTAGAGCTGCTTAGATAATTTTTTATGATATGCTACACTTGCACGCTGTGGTTTTTTTATTTAGAGTTTTATTAAAGTAAATAATCGGAAATGATTAAAAAAAGAAATTAGATTCTGATTAGTCATTCTATATCCTTTGACAAAATGACAATTTGAATCATGCCAGACTGATAAATCAGAGCATCAAAACATCACAAAATGTTTTTCATATTTTACTAGGTCCTTTTATGCTGTAATTTTTAATATCTGCTTCTAATATTACATGTTACCCAATTTATTAAGAAGACAAACAGGAAACTAATCTTGACAGCTTTGTTACTCTCAATTCAGAGAGAAAAAGAAACAGATTTTTTCATCTTTGAATATATGATCTTAAAGCCTGGAACAATTTAAATCATTTTTTAGATACTGTACTCTGTTTAGTAAAATATTTAGTGCTATATTATGACAGCGTAAACCATTAGACTGCAATTACACTTACGCAGCACAGGGACTAATAGTTCTGTTGGAACACAACAGTGATGCATGATTGCCCCATTAGGATTGGAAGTCTTGAAGCACTGAGGTTATTAAAAAAAATTAATCACTGTTACAGTCTTGATTTTGTTAGATTGCAATAAAAATATCTTATTTATGGTTATAACTACTACTGTGTCTACCTCTTAAAGTAGTACTAAAAGGAAAAATCCTAGTAAGGATTCTTTGGATTATGATTATGAGGTATTCTGACTTATTGCAGCTGCAGCTGTAAACCCAGAACTTCATCTGTACTTTCCCAAAAGTGTTATTTAGGCAGGTTTTGCTGAGGTGTGTTTTCAGGACTTAAATGGGGTTGTTTTTACAGGTATTTAAGAGAGCAGTGTTTTAAAGGTTGCAAAAAATTTTAAGTCATATTGCTGTCTAAATATTCTTTTTCAAAAATACCCACATGTACACCCAATATAGTCACATAATTTCAAAGACAAGTATAGATGAAAGGTAGGAGGCAATATTTTCTTTTTTTTGATACCTTATTTAGCTTTTAAAGCATTTAGTGAGAGTTTATATACATGTTTTCACAGAAACAGGGAAATAAGAAGCATTTTGAAAATAAAGAGACTGTAATATTTTAAAAAATGAGATCAGAGACTTAGGAACTGCATTAACAGTGATAATAACATCTAACTAGTAAAAAAGAAAACAGATTTCATTTCAAGTTGCTGGCATTCCTTTACATTTGTGCATGTGGGTGTCAGTAGCATATCGGTCTGTGCTTAATATAATCAGAGAAGAAACTGCAAAATGACTGAACTTGTCACCACTGAGCTAATTGCTGGGGACTGGAAACTGCAGGTATTTGAAGATAATTCTCTCTCCAACAACCCATATACTGAAAAATAAAGCAGAAAAAGATCACTCTCAGCTGACAAATTCATTTGAGAAAACTAATTTAAAGGTTTATAAAGAATTAGTTTCTGAGGGTGGAAAGATAGGCTGAGTTTTGGGTTGAAAATTATTTGTGTGCACTTCAAACATAGAATAAGTTTTTCCTATGGTGAGATGAGTGAAGCTGGACTTGCCCTGGTTTTGCAGGGATGAATCACAGCTAGCTGGGTGAATGATGGTGCAAGGGCTGAGCCGCCCTCCGTGCACCTGTACTGCAGGAATGCACCTGTTTCAGCAGGGTTTGGAAAGAGATTAGAGAAGCAGAGATCAGAAGGAATGTGAGGAGTGAGGATGATGGGCAGATTGACAGAGTAAAGAGAAAGCAGGAAAAAGAGAGTGTATGCAATACAGGCAGAAACAATGCTGTTCTTCACCCTAAGTGATTCCTTGTCATGAGTGGTGGATGAAGAAAATTTTTCGGCTTTGGACAGTTATTAGGTATAGTTAGACAGTGTTGTCCATCATGGATGGTTGCTCTTGTTCCTCTTAGTTGACTCATCTTTCACATTCAAAGGTACCTTAGGTCATTGAAAATAAAGTTTAAACTTAGACTGATTAAACATTGTTTAACTTTCATTCTCTGAAATACATGTAAAACAGATAGAATATGTCAACTGCCTGCATCTGCAATTAACCCCACAGTTTATGGTGAAATTAAGTTTTTGATTAATACTGAGTAGGGATTTAAAAATGTGTGGGCATAACTATTAAAATAAGTGTATTAGTGAGAAAGGGGTGCATTTTAATGAAGAATTAACAAACATGAGTCAAGGGTAGGAGGTATTGCTTTAGAGAAATGATACAATTTAAATAAGGCACTTGAAAATAACACATGAAAGTGTCTTTAATGTTAAATTCTTTGAATTGTGTCTGTTAGCTTGGTAGCAGTACGTCAGAAGTTGGTTTGTATGAGCTATGGTACAGAAGTGATCTGGACCCTGTTTAAGGGTGCCCTGGCGTAGAGGGATCTTTGAAGTAGTGCAGAAATGAGCATGAACCTCTGGCATTCAGGATCACACCACAGTCCCTGGATTTGGACCAGCAGCTGGCCACATCCTCCACACAGTTGTGGGCTTGGGAGTCTGCTGACTGCCATAGAGGACAGCCCTACGGTCATCAGTTTGCTGCAGTAACACCAGTTTCTTAATCATCGCAGAGAGCAGGATTCCTGATTCTGATTCTGCAGATCATGTGAGGCCAGGAAAAATATACGTAATTGGAAATACGGGAATGGCTGTATTGAAGGAACCTACTTCAAAGAGCTGGAAAAGCTTCAATCTCTCCCTCCACAAATTCTGTTTAAAGAATCCCAGGCAGAGTACATCAGCGTACACAACACACAGACTTGTGATGTTTTCTGTGTATTTTAGAGACAAGTTGGGGGTTATCTTCCCTGTTATTTGGGATGTTTTCTAACAAGATGTACCTGCCCTGGTGCAACTGTCTCTTGTCTAGGTAATCTGGAAGAATTTACATAAAATGAAACAACAGAAGTGTTGTATAAAATACTTTAAGTTGTGTATTAGAAAATGAGTATAAGAGTCTGGTCCAGCCTTTTAAGGGAAATCTGGTTCCTCTCCTGTAGCGTATAGAACCACTGATAACTTTAAGTGAAGCTTGGAATGAATCTGAACTTGGGGAAGTGGCTCTAGCTGTCTGTGCCTTGGCTTTGGCTGCATCCTCTGGCTGTTGTCCACAGTGGCTGTTGCTGGGTTTGGAAGCTCTTTTTTAACTGATCTGCTACAATTTGCTGCTTAAAATGAACTCTGGCTTTGAATACTGTGGCTTTCTGAAGCTTGATCTTTTGTGCCACTCTTGCAGGTTTTTTTGCCTGGGTTTCTAGAGGAATGAGACAGATGAGGCTACCCTGTTGCCTGGTGTCTCCAGGGCACTCAGTAGCTGTTGAATGTGTTGCTCCATTTCAACTGCATTTGATGGGGTGGGACAGAGCTTCAGAGAGACTGTTTCCTAGAGTACAGCTACATAAATATTGCATAAATGCAGTATTTATGTATAATTGTTAGAGAGATGTTACACATGCCTGACAGGGAAATCTTTGTTAAGACACCAGAAAAACTCAAAGAGGAGACACGAAGCCATAGGCAGCCCAGCTGTTAGTGCTGCTGCTGAGGAGCTGCCGGCTGCCTCTGTGCTGCTGATTCTTGTCCGTGGCTGGGCTGCAGGCGAGGCCAGTGTCTCTTACCTGCCCCCGCCCCGCAGCTGTGGCCTTGTGCCTATGCTGTGGCCCGTTGTCTCAGGCTGTGGTTTGTGCCCACCCTGTATGTCCTTTCCGCATGCAGCTGGGGAGTTGGCACTCGACACCCTGGGGCCTGCCCTGGCCTGGTGTTAGGGCTGTGCAGGGTCTGGAAACTTTTCATTTATCTGACACCCTTCTGTCCTTCTGTCTGTATTCTTCCCAGGCTGTGCACCAGACATCTATCTCTTGTGTCTCTGGGGTACCCCCATATGCTGACTGGTGTCCTGTACTAGCAGAGCTGATCTTAGCACTGTCTTTCTTGATTCCAGTTTAATGCCATTAGTTAGGATTTTTAAGTACTTTGACTTGTTTTTTCTCAAATACCAGCTGTCAGAAGCACACACAGGTCTCATGAAACAGGTGCAGTTTTTGAAACGATTTAAACGAGGAAGGGAGAGACATTTGGTAAATATTAATTGACAGGCACTCTGAGTAAGGACAGCAAACAAAATGGGAAAAAAAAGTTAATTTGGGAGTGCCCCACAAATTGAATTTCTTTTTGTTTGCTTGGTTTTATTTATTTATTCATTTTTAAGAAAAAGAGGATGCAGATATTATTTGATTCTGTTTCTGCGGAGCCCTTCATGAGACTGTATCCCTTTGATTCATTAAGTGGATGGGAGCATTTGTTAACTAATTGTGTGGCACCTTACAGTAATTATATTTTTTTAACAGTGTTGTTCTTGTTTTTGGTTTCTTCTATGTCTCCTAATATTTGAAAGAAGTAGTAAAAGCGCTAACACAGGGAATAAACATGGAGATTTTTTTTTCCTCCAAATAACATATATTGCACAAATCTCACCCAAGAGGTATTGAACATGAAATGAATACAGGAATCCCAGACCATCTTAAATGCTACCTTGGTGTTACAACAACTATATTACAGTTTTCGAATCTATGGACCTACCTTACAAGAAATACTCGTAGATGAAATTTCATGGGTGAAGGCAAAGGAAAATGTCCCTTATTACTGCCTGCATGAACAAAGAGAGAAAAAATGGTTATTATACTAGCTGGTATATTATTACGCATTTTTTTTCTGTGCGATTTTGTTTATTACTGACTATAACAGGGACTTTGACATTGGAAAGAAGGATACAGATTGCATCAGTCTCTTTCTCCCTTGTGACTTTTCTTCGTTTGCAGCCTAAATCCTCTGGTACTTGTGTGCTCAGAGTTTCACATGGAACACTTCAACACAATGTGCCTGCTTTGGGGAGTGGGAGGAACGGTGTACTTTTAACAAGTGTCCTTGAGGCAGAGAACAACAGGAAGGCACATTGCCATGCATCCTCCTTTGTTTATGCAGATGGAGTGTGAGGTAACCTGCATCAGGGTCTGCTACAGGAGAAGGCACAGTGGTGTCACGGAGCTCTGAAAGTTCAATAAAAACAGTGAAAGACGTGCAGCTTATCTGTATCTGCGCTGCATAATGGCAACTCTGGTTTTTACAGTGCTTGGGTGTGCAATCGTCCTGGGATTTAGTGAAGGACATGGAAAACAAGTGTATTTGCTGTGCCTACTTCCTGCTGATAGTCTGGAAATGGAGCAAGTCAGAGAGAAATGTAGCTTTTTGGATCATTAAAAATCCATTTTCATTAAAAGCCAGGTATTGCAATGACGTACTTATTTATACGTTTGTTCCCTGTCTGCCTATGCCTTACACATAGAGTGAAAAGAAAGCCTTTTCATAACAGTTTTTAAACCGAAATGAAAGAAAAGCATTCTATTTGCCTTGAATTACTTACATGGTGTACTTGTTCATTTTTTCACACTGTATTGGATTGCAATTACTCTGCATTCTTTCTTTACCACGAGTTCCTTTTGTCCTATGTATCTATCATTTGTTTTTATCTATATCTTCAACTTATCTGTCTATTTCCTCTTTGTGCTTAGAGTTGGTTGCAAATTATATTTGTGTTTCAGGGAGCTTTCAATCTGACTGTCTTGATATTTTATGCAACCGTGACTACCGTAAAAATTGGCTTTACTGCCTCTTTGTGTTATTGATTCAAGCCCATTTCAGAATTAACTTGTTTGGAATGATCTGGCAATGTCGTGTGCCCCAGGTTCTCTCAGGAAAAATTCATATCTCATAACTAAATGCAATAAAATGTTCAAATATATCTAAACACAGTTATATTTTGAATTTAGATGAAAACCTTATGGAATCAATCAAATATACAAGGTGTGTGTAAGTTTTAGTTCTAAGCTTACAAGTACTGTATTGAAGAAAAAAAAGCATTTGGAGACCAACTTTTTCCTAGAGGTCTGTCCCTAATGTATGCTTTATGAAATGCCTAATCACATCATTCATGTTTCTGTCCTGAATTGGATGGACGTAATTTTGACATTTTGACTATAGGACTGTATCTGTAATTTGAGATTATTACCTTAATTCATTTAGGGATTCAGTCTTTCAAATCTTTGTGTTACATTTGTCCTCATGTTAGGTAGAAATGTTTGTGCAGTGAGACTCAGTGGAAAGTGATCTACAAAAATAAATCTTCCCTCATTAGTGGCTTGACTGGTTGATTCTGAACTTTCTGTTACAAAGGGAAAATTAAATGCTGATATAAACCAGGGAAATTCATATTATGAGTTAATTGAAATGTTAAAATGCCTGGGTGTTAGAAAGTGTTCACTGTGACATGCTATCCCAGTCCTCAATATCTTTAACTGACCCATAAAACCAGTTGTACCCTGAAAAGCTCATCTCTGATTAGAATTTTTTTTTTAGATACTCAAAAATGTGAAGTAGACATTGAATGACCCAATAATTTTAGACTATTTTACAACCATCCATACTCCTCTGCCCAGATGCCCACCACAAAGACAGCATCTGCTGAGCTGCGGGTTTTGGGTGTGGCACCATGCCTTGGGATGATGACAGAGGCTGGGGAGCCTACTGGCCCCTGCACAGCCTTGATCCAGCTCCCCACTCCCCAAGGGTGGCCCAGGCTATGCTTCACTACGGAAGCAGATCAGGTTTTTTTTGGCTGGTGGAAAAAATCTGCATGCCAGCTACCTTTTAAAACATTTTGGCAGTCATGGATCCAGAATACCAATTCTTCATTATTATTTCCCTTCAATTTTTTTTTTCCTGACTGGTCTCCCTTAATCTTTTTATTGTCTTTCAGAGTACAGAGCCTTTTTTGAGTGTGTATATTGAATGTATGGAGAGGAAAAAGCTACCCAGTGTGAGTACAAAACAGATGCATGTATATCCTGAGATGAGTGCATTATGAATAAAGAACTATTATAATTCTTCCCACATTCACGTCTCCATCTACTTATGAGATATATACGTGTGCCTTGTTAGCAATGATGTTATAATGCAAAAGCTAAAGTTTTCATATCGGAGGAAACATATATTGTTAAATGAGCTGAGAACATTCTCCCAAGGGTTAGCATTTCTCTTGTACATGTGAAATCCTACTGAAATAAATGGCCCTGTTATTTTAATTGGATCTTTTGGTATTAGAACATCTTTCTTTGTACTGCAGTAACGAAGCTTCTTTTTCTTCCTTCCCTGAAAATGTGAAATGAACAAACACAGGCAATGCATTAAAACATTCATGACTTCAGTGGTAGCAGTCTATACATATATATATATAGATGTACACACATATATAGATTAAATTCATATTTTATGGTATATCCCTCCATTCTCTCTGGAAATATACAAATAGGGTTTCTATTTTTAAAATTTTACCTTGTTCTTTTGACTGATACCTTGTTTACAATACTAATAATGACAAGGCACTTAAAAAAAAAAGATGTTCTGTTCTTTAAACAGAACATAATAGAAATATTTCAAAAAGGATTGTATCTTTTTAATAAATTAATAAATACATGGGTTTTAACACTGCTAACAGTTGTGGATAAACCTCAGTTCTTCAAATACTTGGATTATGTGATTAATTTGCTCCTGTGAGTGAAGGATTATATAATATAGTAGATTAAACTTCTATGGACCTTTCTAATCTGTTTTGTAGAAGATCACAGAAGTAAGTGAGGAATTCTGTTTATCACATTGTGATCAAAAGCACAATAGAGTAGAAAATTTCCTGTGAACATAGGTTTGAAAACTAATTTGTTGGTATGTTTGTTTCCTCTCTTTTCTGCAGCTGTTCAATTACGAACTGTTACTGCTGGTCAGGAAACCAAATATCTATTCTCTAGGGTGGCTACATTGTACTCCAATGTTTGAAGATTTGGTTTCTTTTATAATTGGAATGAAATATTGATTATTTTTTGGGGGGGGGGGGGGAGAAGGAATTCTCTCCCTCCTCCATCTGAACACTAGCTCAACATGTTCATGTATGTATGTGCTGTGTGTTTAGTTTAATATATGGATACAGTAATGATACAAACTTGAAGACAACATTAATTGCAATTATAGAGGCAAAACAATTTTTATCATACAGAAAAGATCAAGAAATTATTTGCTATGAGCAAAACGTGAAAGTTATATGGTTATATTTTATTGTATTTTCTTGTTTGGGTTTTACCAGGTCTGTTTAAGTTTTATAAGGTCAAATAAGCTCTGAGGGGGAAAATGCTTGTAGATCAACTAGTTACCAAAAGCTGGATAACAGCCCTTTTAAAAGTCACCAAATATTGCTGTTCAGCCCTCCAGAGGAGGGAGGATCCTGTGGCCATGGATGGGACAAGGACTGCTCAGCTCAGCTTCTATAGCTCTAATGAAGGATGGGGGTCTTTGCAGGCACTAACCTCTCCCACATGCTGCTGTGGAGGGATGCTGGCTTCAGTTACTGCCATTGCATGCACCTGTAACTAGATACCTACTGGTCATACGTTTATTACCTAGGAGAAGAAAATATAGACACAGTGACAAGCACTGAATTGTCTCATTTTGGGTGTTTCTCTCCTAGGTGGAAATAATGAATTTTGTTTTTCGTCTCTTCATACATAACGATCTGATATTTTGAGCAAATTAACAAGATAACTTGCTACTTACAATCAAAGCAGGTCAGAATTGCTCTAGCATAAATTGCAGTAGCTCTCTGGGAATTAGTGCTACTTTCCCCATTTGCTTCACCAACAACCCGTTTCGGAGTGTGCAAACCTCCTGTTGGGTGCTGCTCTCACTGGGTGCTGAGTGCTGCCTGGCTAAAGCGCACTGCTGGGGGGCTGCACTGCCAAAGCACGGGGGACCTCGTGGTTCCTGAGTCTTGGCACAGCACATTGGAGCAAAGAGCTTCTTGCTGCTGTTTCCATAACAACACACTTGTTAGAAAATAAATATTTGCTCTGCTTTCACAATTGTCATTTTGCTAGGAATTAATTGAAATTGCTGTTTGAGAGCATTTTAGAAATAACCCAGAAGTGTTTATGGGACAATGCAGCATCTGAGACCATTGCAGCTGGCTGTGCCCTACCATGGATTAGGGCTGGTGAGGAGCAGAAGCTGGTGAAAAGCTCCCTGGTTTTGGTTAAAAGGCAGATCAGATCCTGATCTTCTCTTTAGAGCAGTGTGGGGAACAGCTGTTTTGATGGGAATGGGAGCAGCAAGCAGTATGGCTGGTGGGAGAGCAGGGCAGGAGGTGGTTGTGGGTTGGGTACAGCTTCAGCCAACCCTTCACTGATGTCCTCTGCCACCAAACCTGGCTCTTGGATGTCCTCCAAACTCCTACTGCCACCCCAAAAATTGTAGTGACTCATGTCAATCCTAACGAGTTAAATCCCAAGAGTGAGAAACATACTGTGGTTGTCCTGTAACAGCAAGTGTATGCTTGGCTATAGTTTTGAAGTTTTAGGCTATTTTGGAATGGATAATTATGGATAAATGTGTAAAAGATAAGTTATGTCTTAATATTTCTTGTAGTACCTGCTCATTTGAGCATTTAAAGACTCTGAATTCTAATTTTTAAGAAATCAGTTGCTTCAAAATTCTGGGTATTCAACCAGTGATGCAGTCATTCAGATTTATGAATCTTTGTGAAATACATGTGATTAGTTTTTTTAATAGGAAAATTTTCTTGGAGGAAATTTTGGCTTCTCACTACTGGTTTTCTAGCCTGTGTGAATAAAGACTGGCAGAACACTGGCCAGAAGTTCAGCCACGGCAGCATTAGCGACCACAGAAACTACTGTTGTACAGCATATTATTAGCTCAACTGTATTTTCTTATCTTGATCTATCCTGCTAGTAAGTCACACTGATATTACCCAAAGCCAAAATGTGTTTTCCTGCTCCATTTGCATTCAAAATAATTTTTGTATTGTGCCACCAGTGTGCCATCTGTGTGGCATAAATACCATGGCTAGTAACTTTCATTTGTCACAATAAGTGAAGCTGATGTTTGTCACCAATGTAAATAAGGCACTAAGCACAGCACAATTACCAACACAAGGCCTTTTGACAGAGCTGAGTGCTGCCATATTTGCTATTGCATCCCACCCACAGCAGGGCTTACTGAAGTGTTTGAACCCTTGTTTAACCAGGTTAATCTTTCAATATTATGAAAGGTCCCCTATCTCTCAGCTGTTAATTCAGAGTGACACAGTACAGGAGCAGCTCTAGAGCAAAATTTCAGCCCTAGGAGACCAGGAATAGTTGAGCTGACTCTTGCTGCTAGACAGGCAGTAGTATTTAGACACTGGTTTAGGGCAACAAAAGTGTGTAAACTGAAGAAAGAATTAGTGACAGTAGAAAAATAGGGTCATTTTAGAGAAGTGGGGGTTTACAGTCTGTGTCTTTACCCTGAATAGTTTTGTTTTGTTTTGCTTTGTTTTTTTAAATCCTGGAAGCATGAGGAACTTGTCTGAAAGAGAATAGCTCTGTCTTTTGGAGTCACATGGTTCATACTGGGCAAATACTTTCTGAAGGGTCTGAGACATTCTTATAATTTGATACACACAATGAGCTAAGTGAATACTGACCAACTGAGGAAGGTGAATGAAAAAGGCACAGATCAATTTTATAATGATTAATTTGCTTAATGTCAGACTGAGGCTTTTAAATTTGTTCACAGAGAATTTTTCAATTACATTAGGATTTCTGCAAGAACTGAGATTAGAGAAGATGTGGTCAAATTGATGAACAGCCTAACATACACGGAGGCCATCTTTTGCTCTTGTTTCTCCTGTCATATGTTTTACATAGGCTGAGCCTGTAATGAACTTAAAAGCTGTGTTTGATCTAGGGGGTCGTCTTATATATGGTTAGAACAAGTCTGAACAGTACAAGACAATTAGATGGGTAAGCCATCAATATGTTGTAAAATATAGTGCTATGACATAACTATCAATCTTGCTAGAACCTAAACATAGCTTCTTTAGCACACAATGGCTCTATCAACCAAATAAAGGAGTTCTTTAATAATTAGCCTACTGTTTATATTGCTAGTCTAACCACTAGAGAGAGACAAGGCTACATACCTAAGCTAGTAGATGTTGAATATTGACTTCAATATTGATGTAGTTGAAGGTTGGGTTTTTTGTAGCTTTTCTTTATATATTTTGTTTTAATTTAATAAATTAGGAAGAAAATAATGTTTGCATCCTTTCAGGACTTGTTATAAACATCAAGTATGGAGTCAAATGGGAGTATCAATAAGGGACAAGGAATGCTGGATGGGCAACAGAACAGTGATGGGAGCTGAAGGGCAGTACAATTTGCTTTGCAAAATGAAATGGACGTTAAGGGAGTTAATGAATTCTTGTTGTAAAGTATTTGAGTTTTGAGACCACGTTTAAAATCTATCCTGCAAATATGCTCCTTCCAAAAAGTCTTTGAAAAATGATTAATGTTATGTTCCTAGACCAGCTGCAGACATCATACTCTGGTCTTTGCATGTATCCCTGCCAGAATTTTCCTTGGGGTAGAATCTGTATCTGTTCTATCATCTGCGTTTTGATGGAGTATGCTGAAAGATCACATTATGAATAGTGTAGGGGCCTAGTAGGGTCAGAAAAGGCAGGAGAGGAATTACAATAGGATATGTATTGAACAAGATACAAAATGCACAGTGGAGAAAAAAAATAAACCCTAAAATGTAGGAGCATAGCTTTTAGGAAGGGCTTCTTTGGATTGTAGCATCCTGATGCATCCTGGTGACGTTGGCAATGAAAAGCAATAGAGACAGAAAATTGTGTTGCTTTGGCATGAGGTGACCTAGATAGGCAAATTTTGTGAACTTTTTTCCCTGGGATATTACTTAAATATCCCATATCACACAGTGAGAACTTTGCTCTTGGCTTAAAATACTACATTTAGGAACTGATAGATTCCTAAGCACAGGGTTTTGACTAAGTTGAATTGTTCATGGTTCTTGATAAACCACTGAGGAAAACATGGGACCTAGGCCTTCTCTTTGCCCAGAGCTGACCTGGCATCAGTTTTCTATATTTTCACTGAAATTCATGGCTGGAAAAAATTCTGCATGTGACAGCTGAGAGGACTGTGGAGAAACATGAGTGGGAGGCCATTTCTGGAGAAGAGCGCTGCTTCATCAGGAAATGTGCCTCTGCTCTGCCTGGGATGCCATGGGCTGCCAGTGCTGCTGCTGCCAAACCGTAATGGCAGAGCAAGGAAGTTGGTTTCACTTTCTGTAGAAATAAATAAATAAATAATGTATTTATTTGATTTTTTTTTTTTTAGCAGTACATTGGCTGTGCGAATGTGTGTGAGAGCTATATAGCTCGTTTAATTTCCCTTACTGCAAGTACGCATTGGAAAATTAATAGAAAGTAAAGCAGCAGTTTCCAGAAAAAAATATTAGAAGAAACAAAGGACATCCTTTAAAGCAAAACATTAATGCTAACTTGAAATACGCATTAGATGAATTTACGTATTTATTTACAATATTTATGTATTGTGAAAAGGGTTTTTTGAGAATTTTTCCTTTGGGTCTGTATTTTCTTTTGGTTTATTTTCCTTTTAACTTTCCAAATAATAGGTATATACTTTCAAATGGGGGCCTTTAAACAGTGCTAGAGTTGGAGGTGTCCAGGTTTACTCCAGAACTTGTAATTTCTGTTCAATTTTGCTGATTTGAATTTCTGAATGCAGGATTCTCTGTCTTTGAAAATCTTTGAAATCTCCTCTGAAAATCAAGCCCTCTGTGAAATAGTTTCCTTTTTATGCCCAGGATTGGTGCTTAGAAGCACATCCCAACCTATCACAGACATAGTCAAGATGAGAATTTAATTTTAATGAATCAGACTTTCCTGCTGCAAAGCAGAAAGATACTGCTAGCAGGTTTGTATTTTATATGATACGCATGTGACTTGTTTTTGACTTGAAAGTGCCCACTTACAAAAATCCTGTATCTTATTCAGTGGTGATTTTGTTCCATTGTACAGTGTCATTTTCTTCTTCCTCCTTTCTGACCACTTTTCCCCATCTTCCTCTTCTTTCTTTTCTTTGTTCTGCACCCTTTTTATATGTTGTATAGATTTCCCTCCCCTCTGACGTTTCTACAATTTTAAAGCATAAAATAGGGCCTCTCTTCTCCTCCTGCAGCTGCGCCCCTGTCCCCTGCTGAACCAAATTGACACTTCTGCTAGCAGCGACTCTCGGCAGTCATGTGAAGGCTGCTGCTTTCACAAGTGTTGATTTAGTGCAGCAGGGGATGACATGCCAGCTGTAAAACTCAGACAAAAATAATAATAATAAAACCCTTTGAAAAGTCTTATAATAAGAAGGAAAAATAAAGGGTGGGAAGGAGAGGAAGGTAGGAAGGGGCCAGGGCGGGGGGAGGAAGGGGAGCAGCGGTTTCTGCAGGGCAGTGGGGTCCCGGCTGCCCAAGGGTAGTGGGATGGGTGAGAGAGCAGCCCATGAGCAAACATTCCTCCTTTTCCTCCCCACCCTCGGTTCTTAGAAGAAACTCCTGTGACTGACAGGGCAGAGCAGCACCACCTCAGTGCACTGAGGTTTTGTGTTTGTACCAAACCAGAGAGTTATTTTGGGAAAAAATCCTGGTGGCAGGCGATGAAGGATTTAAAATATGACTAAGGGAGTGAGGGGCACCTGTGCTCTAGTTACTTAAGCTTTGCAAATGCAACTTCTGGACGAGAAGGTATTTGATATTTTAATTCTAAATTATATATTGCATGGTCCCTGGGTGTACAGGCTGAATTTCTTATAAATATACAAATGGCATGTTGTTATTTAAAACACATAAATGGCGAATTCTTTCTAAACCAGCCCTGATTTACCCTCAATAATGTTCTTAGACAAAATAGTTTACAACTTGTTGGTGCCAAAGTATTTAATAAGTTGTATTTCTGCTGTAGAACTAATAGGATTCCTTAAAGCTTCTGATGGGCTAACATTTTTTAATGCAGTCTCCAAGTGTTCAGAGTAATCTCTGTTCATCCCTATTGATTTTTTTCTTGCTAAGTTCCTCGGGTACCTTCATAAGGGAAGCAAAGCCCTGGCTTTCCATTCACTCATGGGTTGTGTGGCAGGTGCCAATAAGGTTTGCTCAGGGACCATGTCTGCAGAGAAGCCAGCGTGGCCATGGCGATGTGCTGATGTAGTACATCTGCACAGTACAAGGTCTGTGCCCTCCAGTAGAGCTCCCAGGCAGCGTCACGCTGCACACTGATAGCTTCTTCACTGCAGTGGGAATCTCCCATCCCATGCCAGACAGCAGCTGCAGCGAACGGTGCAGGCTCGTGCAGCCTTCCTTAACACCTTGCTGCTGCACAAGAGGCAAACTCTACTGAGGGGTCTCAAGCTGCTGGATTGAGAGAGTCCCTTACCGTGTCTTTTATGTCTGATGCTGTTGCAGCCACCCAAAAAAAGAGAAACAACAAAGTTAAAAAAAATTATTTTAGGTTATATTTACTGATTACTTTTTAAAAAGTCTACATTCTCAGCCATTGACCCAGCAATTCTATTATTTCCAGGGCCCTAATACTTAACAGTGATCTGAAGCAGTGAATGAAATACACTATGTGCTAAATATTAATATTGGGAGTGACGCAAATGTATTATAAGACAGGACAATTTAAAGATAGGACAACTTCAAGATAGACATGCAGAACAGAATTTAGAGTATACTTCCCAATGTAAGTCCAGCATTTTTTTAAATTGTGTACAAGTCAATGTGACAGACTGTAATATTCATTAACACTGTTCAGCTTCAGATGGGTTAAGCTAAACAGGAATTAGTACAGGAAGATGTGTGGTTTCAACCAGTGATCAAGATAGTAGCTCTGAACTGACGTGGCCTGTCCTTGTCAGTGCAGACTTGAAAGGTGCTAATACATGTGTAACAAACATTATTGTTTTGTTTGAATTTGATTATACATGACAGTTGCCTGGTTTGTGTTAAGAGTGTAGAAATTTTCAAAAGCTCTTGGGAAGCCCTCTTATTAGTTTATTTCAGACCATAGGTTTGGGTTGTTTTTAAATTAATGGAAAATAAGAACATAAAATTAAGCCTGTGCTTGAAAACTGGTGGATTGAGGTCGTATTTGGCTGGTCTTGGGAAAATTTCCATTATCTGAAAAGCACATGCTTTTCAGCATTTAAAGAGATGCTCTGTAATAGGCTTTCACAATGATCACCTTTGTAATCTTGTTGTTCATCATATCAATTCAAGAAGCTCCTTTCTGATAACCTTTGGCTGTTCAGGATGTGTTCCCAAAGCATCAAAGGCTGAAGAAACTTAGAAAGAAAAAAGACATAATAGATCATTCAGTCTATTTTTCTGCCAATGTAGGATTATTTCACAGAGAACATTTTTTTAGTGCTATGTCAACTTTAGTTTTTAAAATCCCAAGTGAAAGCTTCCATATCTCTCCTTGGGAGACTATTTCACAGGCTAATACATCTCGCTGTCAGGAAGATTTTCCCGATACTCTGTTGAGCTTAAGCTTTTTCTTTCCATTATTTCTAGTTATATCCTTTTCCCTTGATGGCTTTACACATGTCAAATATTTATAGATTATTATATATTTTCCCTTAAGAAGTTGTTCTTGAAACTTATTTTCAGTTTATCAATATCTTTTTGGTTTTGAAAAAACCCACTTAAGACCTTCTAAGCTCAGAATTACATTTACTACAAGTACAAACCATACTACAGTCAGATGCTCACCGCGGTATTTTCTTCAGGTCCTTTTTCTCAGGGTCCAACAAACATGGGTGATTCTAGCTAGGAGAAATCTGAGCAGTAGAATAGTTTCATCTGTGATTTGAGAAAGGTGCTTTGCTTTCTCCTTGATGCACAACTCTTCTGGGTATTGTGAAATGAGGGCCCCCAGCTGCTACTTAATCTTGGGTCATAATCTCCTACCTCTTGGTGCTCTGCTCCACAGAAAGCCTCCATCCTTCTTAGTCTTTGTACTTCTACAGCTCACATAAAATTCACTTCTTTCTTGTTAAGTGCAACTGCTGTGGTCAGGACTCAGGATATTTCCAGGGAAACAGAAAGCAAGAGAAGGAGGGTAATGCTCTGCTCTAGTCCAAGGTCTGGTTTGGTAGTCCTGGGTTTAATTTTAGCTCCTTATTTCAGAGAAACTAAAATATGTCCATGCCGGCAAATGCAGACAGCTGTAACAAGTTCTCAGGTGGACTTACTAGCATGGACCAGTCCAATGTTTGTGTAGTTCAGCGTTGCAGAAGGGACCAGTCCATGACAGCTCTGAGTGCAAGCAAGATGGTGCATTACCTGCACTGAGAGAGACAGGCTCTGCTTCTCTACGCATCCTTCCCCTGCCGCAGAAGGTAAGCAGGAGCAGTCTTCTGCTACGTGCTGATGGATATCAGTGCTATATAGATCATCTGCTGTAGGCAGATGTAAAATTTGCCTTCTTTTTAGTGCAACTTAGATTGTTATTATTAGTGATGAGTGTTAGTTCTGGCTTGCAGAAAAGGGAAAGAAACTGAAATCGCTTATGGTATTTGACTGTCATTTCTAGCTTGGTTTTCTAAGGAAATGCTGTCTGTCTGTCAACCTTCTCTAATTTCTTTTGAACACAATGGACATTTTCACAGCTGAATCTGATGGTGGTAGAGGTCCCAAAGATACCATTATCCCCCAGTGGCCCTGTTTCGTGGCTTTGAAATCAGCTGCGGCACTTTTGGGTGTCCTGACTGGCAGGCACGGTGTGCACCTGAGGGCTTCACAGCTGGGTAGCACTGGAGTAGCTCAGGAAGGTTTTGGAGAGACAGTATGGGGAACGAGGGCATGGTAGGGAGTTTGGGCCCTTGTGGGTAAGTCACAAGGCAGAAAGTAGTGTTTTTCTGCTCAAAGAACTTGAGCCTTTCCCAAGGATTTTTCAGCCTGTTAGACACCCAGCACTTGCCTAATTGTTCTCCCAGAATTGATAGTTAAACTCACATTGATTTCTGCTGACATGCAATGCATAGGATTCCAGCTGTATTGCTGAGCTTGAGATCTCCACATTTCATAGAGGCTTACCTGCCACAGCCGTCTGCCACCTTCTGAAGTTTTGAACACAGAGTTTCCCTGAGAAGCGTGCACGGTGGAAATGCCACTCTAGGTGCCCTTGTAGACTTTGTAGGTGCTGCTATTTGCCAGGCTGCTGTTTTTCCATCTGATTCAAAAGGAAAAGCCTGAGCCTAGTGTGCTTATTCCCAGGTCTGCATCTCTCAGAATCGCAGCTTTCTGCTGTCCTCTTCCTTTTGACTATTCCCAGGCATCTTCCCTAGATCTTTTAGCTGGTACATACCTAAGATCATTTGCCTAAGAGAGTTCTTATTTTATTCTTTTTTTGTGTGTCTAAGTTCTAGACACTATGTATACTTTCTGCTTTGCTTATGCTTGCGGTATTTTATTTTCCAGATTCACATTTTCCACAGCTCTCGACAATGAGATTTACTACCTAATACAGACAATTCAGTGCCTTTATTTCTATATTTAAACTTAAAGAGATTACTTTCAACTGTATTTCTAAAACAGGTATAAAGAACATTTACTAGTGAGTTTCCCTTAGCTTCTTTTCATTGAAAAATGGAATAAAAAGAGTAATGATATTGCACTTCTGCTGACTACTCTGCTTGACTGATTCACAGGGTATTTGCTCTTAACATGTTGCAAGAGTTAAAAAAAAAAAGTGTCAAACTTTTTTTGGCAGCCAGCTACAGTAGATCCTGTTAGAAGAAACATATGGCCTCACACTAACAGTGTTAAAGCACTGCTAAAGTATTGCATGCATGACATTGACAAATTTCCTCCAGGCTTTTTGTTTTCTGTGCTATTAAGCATTCAAAGTCCAGTATTTCATTACCACTGATGATACGGAGAACCTTATTGACATTCTATCCATCTGTTCATAACATACATTATTAAATGTGAAGCAACTAGTAGGTAGGAGTGCACTTGCCAGCTGTACAATGAATTCTCAGCAGTTTGGTGCCCTCTATAAATTTTCTAGTATTCTGCCAGTTTCTCCACGTAATGTGCAATGGGTTTTTTTTTTTTTTTGGTGGTGCTGCACATTGTACAGAATAAAGTTGCTTCAAAAGAATTATCTATTTTGTTATCCTTAATGTGCAATCTTTAGATATAATTTCAAAAAGCCCAGTAGTCTTTTAACATACAAAGACTGTCTCTGATATCAGATCTCACTAACCACAGTTTTGGGCTTTTTTTTCCCCCCTAGGAGCAAATCTGCTGCATTACCTATGAACAGGACAATGGGGCACCAATGAGTCACCCTATTCATATATTTTTGGAACCCAGAGGAATTGGTTTGACTATTTACAGATTATAACAGTTGGTAGTTGAATGTTTTATTTTCATTCCCAGTTGGTACAATATGTTCACAGCTGATGCTAATGGCTTGCCCATTTGATATCACATATGGTCCACTATTTGGGTCTCCTAAAGCTTTCTTTTGTGGTCAGGCTGCTTTAAAACTCTCATATATTTAGGTTTGCTCTGTCTGCTGGGAAGATGACTATGAAACTGAAACTTGGCAGCTGTAGAGAAAATCAGCAATTTTGTTGATAAAGATTTAAGGAATTTGACTCAAAATGTCCAAGACAGAATTTTTTAAAATACAAATTTGAATAAAACCAAATGCCTTAGTAGATCACGTGAAATTTTAAAAGAAATGTCCTTTCATCTTTCCTTGTCTTTGAAGCTGTGGTTGAGTTATCCTCCAGTGTGTAAACAACATTGAGTGTCATCAAGAGTACTTTCAGTGGGTGTTCAGTTGCATTGCAAAACAATTTATGCAGAATTTTTAACTCTCAAGTCATTACTTTTATTTTTATTTGGATATTATATTTCTAGTAGCATTTTATGAAAGGAGAAGACAAAAAATTAGGAAAAAAAAGTAATTTTTCCTTTGGCTTTTAGAATAAGAGCATAGGAAAAGTGAACTAAAACAATATGAGAACAAAAATTAAAATTACAAGCCTGTCTAAAGTTCTTCTCTTGTGATACACAAGTGTTTATATTGACTTTAAAACATAACTGATAAAGCCACAATCTCATAAAAAGATTATTTCCAAAACTATTGCATTACCCTTTGAGAGATGAAATGCTCATTTATTCATAGGAGTAGATCATAATAGCTCTAATTCCCTGAGAAGTGGGCATTGTATGATAATTGAGCAGGCTAGTACATTAATTGTCCTCCACTTCACCTCTAGATGTTTAACTCCTTATCTAGTGAACCAGCAAACAATAATGCTCACTTATTTGTGCCTTACTGTTCAAATAGTTTTTCTAATTGGGTAATTTATTCGAAATAAAGCAGAATAAGCGTATTCATGTGAAAGGGACATTGAAATCATGTTAGATTAACATATTAAATGCTATTTGTTAGTAGGATAGGGGTTTTATGGTTGTATTTTTAATCCATACAACTTTAGCTGAATAGCAGCGATGTGATTTTGCATGCAGGAATATTCCTCTTACTAACATGACAGATTTAGAAGTTCTTACCACATGGCTATTGCTTTCTTACAGTCTCTCTGTTCTCTCTCACTGATGCTTGTTAGCAGGTGAGTGCACGCTGGAAGTGGTGGGTCTGCCTGCAAGGTCTGGTTCCTGTCGCTGGATTGAATGAGGCAACTGGTGGTAGCAGAGAGGCCCTGGCGTATTCAGTCTAAGATTAAAATGTGCATGTTGCTGGTTTAGAATCAGCCCCTGGAAGCAGATTGAAATGGAGCTGAAGTACGAGCCTTTTTCAAGTGAATAAAGTCAGTGTTCGTCCTGGAGCAGTACAAGGTAAATAATGTTTTCTCTTCAGGGGAAATCCCCCCAACAAAGCCCAATGTTTTTGCAACGGAAGCTAGTAGATAAGAAGAAAAATTCTGCCCTCTACTATGAGCAGTTTGAGGGACTCAGAACATGACAGTAATGTTTAAGTGTGCTAAGAAGTTCACCTACCTTGAAATGTCTTAAAAAAGACTGAGACCAAAGTATTAATGAAATAATCTCAGCAAAGGGCTAGGTGCCTGATGATGTGGTACAAAACATTTGTTAGGCAAGACTTGTTTGAAATTTGGAGAACTGACAGTACCTAAGAGAGCTTAAGAAGTTAGCAACGTGTTGCCTCTCACAACTTATTAGATAGAAATAGAAGATCATGCAGGAAGAATTTGGACTCATTAGAAGCAATTTAAATAACACTCAGGAAACGACGCATTTCTCCTAAATAGCAGAACTAAATGTTAAGACCTAGAAACAATACTGTTGAAGCATTTTTTTTTCTTGGTCTTATATATATAAATCACAAACTTCCAGGAGCAATACCTTGTGCTTTGGCTTGTGGGTGTCTAGCAAAACCCGGGTATCACAATGCAAAAGCAGTCATAACATGTATTCTATGTACATGAGTATGTCCCAGGGGTCCACACATGTCATATTTGGGGTGGCTAGCTTGTTTTGAGGGCACTGTAGTAGTCTTGGCATGGTGCTGCAGCTCTGCTGGCAGCACTTGTACACAGCTAGCTATGCAAGAGCAGTCGGGCAGCGTGGTGGCAGGCCTACTTCTTGTCATGGAGGTGGTGTGTCTTGTGCCCACTCTGACACCATACCATGATGGCTGGAGTCAGTGACGGCACGTCCGCTGTGTGGTGGACAGCCTCGCCTTCCCTCACTGCAGCCTTGGGGTAATTGCTACAAAGTGCAGGATGCTCATGCAAAGGCGGGTTTTGGGGTGTATTGTCCATGCCAAGGGAATTGGTTAGAAAGAAGAGTTACACTGACTGTGTTCTCTTGACTAATGAGACACAAATCTAGAGGTGGGTGCTTAATAACCTTCACTCTTAAGATTTCAAAGCAGCTAAAAGCCTGTGATGTTAAAGTTGACAACAAGCCTGTGTGGGTTGCCAGACCTATAATGGAACAGCATGGCTGAGAAGAAAGTTCTTGCCTCTGTATGTTAGTGCCATAGGCTTGGACTGTAAACTTGAACCCATATTTTGCGAGCGAGAAAACAGCAAGTTAAATCAGATATTGTCCTATAGTGCATTTATAAATTATACTTTTTGCTTCTATGCAAGTTTGTTTTACCCAATTAAAAATTCAGTCACCCTGCTCCAGGCAGTCTCCTCTGTGTAAGAAGTCAGTTATCCTCACTGTTACCCCCCTGGTATTTTGGATCAGTCCTCAACCATTATATATCATTTTAAAATCCACATAGTTAATCTCACTGTACAAGAAGAAAAGTTTTGCTGATCTATTTTTATTTATGGCTGTTTAATACAGGCTTTGCAGTACCATTCAACCAATTTTAGGAATGTATGCAAGGACAGGATTATTTCTGATTGGTACTTGGAGAATTATGTGTTTCCTGGGGCATTCTTTTTTTCTCATTTGTTAATAATTCTCGATTGTTATTACTATTATTTTGCCACCCAGCACATGTAAATGCTTCTGCAGAAACCTCTACCTGTGATATTCCCCTTTCTGGGACTGTGCAGCAGGGGGCTCCTTCCTAGTACAGCAGCTGCCAAAACCCCTGAGCCCCAACACTGATGCTCCTGCAGGCAGCTTATGCTTCTTGTGCCTCCTCAACTGAGTGGCTGTTAGCCACCTCAGGCCAATGCTGAAGCTGTACGCCAACCCCTCAAACAGCCGTCAAAATATTGACCTCGTTCTCTGCCCAACAAATTCTTTCCTTCCTAAAGCAACAAGATCTTTGCAGCTTTCCACTAAACATGCTTTCTCCTTCTTGTTTCACCAGAGGAAAGACCTGGGGCTGGGACTTGCTAAGGAGGAGAAGACCATGTGGAAAGAGTTTGCTCAGCTGCTATTACCACACTGTGGAAGGTGAGGGGTGGGATGAACTCGATGAAAGTAGCCCTATCTTGGGGAGCGGCTGATTAGAAAAATAGCATCAAGTTTTAACTTATCATCAGCTCTAGATGTATTTTGGGGAGTCCTCTCTCCTGAATGGGATTAAATTACACATAGTATTAATGCAGAGTCTTCTGCAACAACGTAAATGAGTTGTTAACGTGGCACTTCATTGCAATAATAATTCAAAGCTACTAGCAGGCTTGATGGGTCTGCAATAAATGTTTTATTATTTAGGGAAAATATACTCTACAAGTTGCAACGTGCCATGCTCATTCATGCTGTAAATCAACAAAGATCAGCAGACTGAATAGGAAAATGAAAAGCTTATTTAGGAACTGACACAAGCTTTCAGATGAGCAGGGATGGCTGAAGTTAACTGCATTCATTTTTCTTTGCTTGTCACAGTTGCCACTTGAATTTCACTGCTAAAGATTGTGGGTAGTTTTGCTTTATGAAATTATATCTACAGAAACAGTATTTGCATTTATATAGGTTTAGTTATGATAAACCTAACACACACTCTTGCCCTTTGCAAACAAACAAACCAACCAGCCAACCAGAAACCACAATATTAAAATAATACTTATCTCTTAGTTTTCATAGATCTGAATAGGATTCAGCAAAATGATTCCCACTGGCTGCTGTTAAGGCCTAAAACTGGTGACCAGGTGAAATACAGGAGTGCAGAGCTATGGCCACCCCTCCAACTTCAGCTCTGTAAGGCTACCTCTGTCCTTACATGGGTAAAACCAGAGTTTTCTTTGAAAATGTGCTTGATGAGAGGTGAGTGAAGGCACAGACTGGGTGGAAGGGGTGGGAGACTGGGAATTAATGTGGTCCTTGTGGCATGGTGATGAAGTGCCTGAAACTGGCTCTGCTGCCATTCTCTTTGTCTTGCCCAACACTTGAAGACTTGCTTGAAGTTTGCAGCATGGAAAATGCGGATGCTGAGTGCTGAGCAGTGGATTGTCCCGAAAACTGTATGTGGTCAAACATGGTGTGAAACCCTTTGCAAACTCTGTATGTTGGTGTCCTTAGAGATGTGACTATTTTGGCTCATCTTATCGTGTGAAGAAGGAACCAGGATGAGAAGACAAGTGAGTCGAGATAATACATCCCATGCCTATGTTGGCTTGAAAAAGACAAGGTTTTCTAAGCCAATGTTAGAAATTATTTTTCATTTTTTTTTCCTCAGAAGATGGAGAAGACATGAAAATATTTTTTTAAAGCATTTGCCTGATGATGCCACAAGCCTGGTCATGGTTCTCAAAAGGGAAGAGCTACTTTATGTGTGGAAATTCAGCTGGACCTGCTTGATGAGGATGGCAGCAAGGACTGGGCATAGGAGGAGTATGCAGCTGGACCAGAGTGGGACAGAGCAGAGCCTGCCCTGATGAGTATGCACAAGTCTTTGACCACAACACTATCCGGAGAAAGCTGCCTATGGATGGAGGAAACAGTCGAAGAAAAGCCAACAGGTCTCTGTTTAAGTTTCTGCCCGCTGGTATGTGTATATTTGAATGTGTATTTGTATGAATGTGAAAACTCATGTGTGCATATATATATACACAAAGCCATTCTTGGTTCTGTGTAGTCATCTGTGGATTTCTTCCAGTTTGGCAGTTGCGTGTGTCTGCCAGTGAATGATATTTTCAGTGCTCTTGCTTGTGGAGTTACTTAGACAACTAAAAGACTCACTGACCATCTCAAATAGCTATTTTCAGTTGGTCAATTTTCATCACTTAAACATACCATGGTTTTGTTGCGGTACGCTATATGCCTGTTGGAGAGGAGCCTACTCTTGTAGCCAGCAAAACTGCCTCTGCACTGGGAAGGCTGCTGAGACCAGAGCTTGCAGATGATGAAAATACAACAGTTTTGCTGCAGGGGGTTGTTCCACTGACTTGGTCTTCAATCTGGTATTGGGCTGTTCAGACGGCATCTCTGGTGTAAGCATCCTACAGCTGGAAGCAATCCCCATGAGGCAGGTTGTCTGTGTTCCAATGCGTAGTCCTGGGTTGGGTGTGTTCCTCCAGCCCCTGGGAGTTCTGGTGAGGCCCTGCTGATGATGTTGGCTGCTGCTGGGGCACCATGAAATCCTGCAACTGGGCAAAACTTAAGGCTCGATAGCATGTCCTGCTGAAGAGCATTACCCAGAATTTTCTCAATTCGTCCAGTTTTAAAACCTGCCCTTTAATTTTGAAACCACAGAAATATTTTAAGGATATATGTGATGTGTGAGAATCTCTTGGAAGTGATGTGTTACCTTCCCCAAGCTATTTAACTTATTTTGTCGACCAGGAGAGTGAAATTACTTTAGCGTTTTGGGAAATGTAATAATGAGCACTTTGTTTATGAGAATAGTATCTGCAAAAAAATTAATTTGGAGAGCTGCATTAAATTTATTTCAGATAGAACTTTCGGAAGCTTTTGTCATCATGATAATTTAAAAAAAGACAAACATAAGTTAAAGACTAAAATAGTGTAGGTTTTGAGTTTATTTCACAGAACAAAAGTTTTGCTTCTGAGCCAGCCATTTATATGGTAAGGAAAGTCCAATTAAGATGACTGAATTGTAAGTGTCATAAAATAGAGAAGGCAAAGGACATTTAATTATAGCTTTGCCTCCAGGCACCAATATAACAAAAGAAAAAATGTTCACCTACAACACAAAGTACTGCCTAATACATTTGGTGTAATAAAGAGACAATATATGGTCTAAACACACACTTCTAAAGAGTTCAAGAAGCTGCATCTTCTGATTTTCATGAAGATGTTTTCCAATTATCAACACAGTTTAAGAAAAAGTAATTTTTTTTTTAATATTTAGACCTTCAACTTTGTTCACAGGTTGAAGAAAAAGCATCATGCATTAAGACAAAAACATTGCCTAAGAAAATGGATTCATGACCCAGAAGAATGTATAATTGATGCATGTGGTTGTCTGGATGGTAGAATAACAATAGCAACCATTAGAGATGAGAGCTGGAACTAGTCAGGCAGTGAGGCGGGATGTATTTTATAGGTCATCTGGGCTCCATTCAGATCTACAGGTTGCTATTCCTTCTCCATACTTGAAAGCATTTAATGGATTATTATAAAAGGAAAAGAATGGTATGCAATAATGGTTTAAATTGAAGCTCTGTATATATATCACCACTGTGTGACTTCTAAATGAATGCTTCATTTTTAAAATTCTCCCATGACATACTTGAAAGTTTGCCAGAGCATCAAGGAATTAAAACAATGAATTCACCAGCAGCAAGAGTAAAGGACACCAAACAGTATGGTAGAAATAGTTTTTCTCTTCAGTGGCACGGACAATAATAAATAAGAAAAAATCATCAAGAAAGATTTTTCCAAAGCTGCTATCTATCCTCCTCAAGGCAGATGAACTGGTTTTGTTCTGTGCTGTTTCATAACATTAGATTTAAAAAAAAAAAAAAAAAAAAAAGATAATTTCAGAAAGAGGCTTAACTGTCAAACAATCAAAGCCAAAAGTGCATAATACTGAAGTCAAATTCAGAATCCCTACTTGCCTGGAAAATGCTTCTTTCATATCAAAATTGATACAAGTTAAAGGGTGGCAAATCTTTTCTGCTTTGTTTCACATGAACATAAAAGTTTTATTCCTGCTTTTAATGGGTAGTATTTTACAAATGTAATGGAACATAATTTTACCAGGTTTCCCTAAGGGGAAAGTCATGGCATGATTACACAGGCAGTCCCATCTCATTTAGTATAATGCTTACAATATACATGCAAATATACTTAGGCAACTCAAGTCAGAGGTAGATTGAATGGCATTCAGATAATCATGGAGTGGTGCAGATGCTGAAGAAAGTTTTAGAGGAAAAATATGTATTGAATGACTAGTCCTTTGCAGCCACACATGCCCTCAAGTAATGTTTCTCTATAATGCAGAAGATTCAAGCTGTGCCAGATCGAGGTACCTGGCAGGCGTACGTTTGGCAGTTCAGGCTGAAAATCTTAGCCTGGCCCCATTTCAAGCCCCATTGATAGCATATCCCAGCAAGCAGTGAGAGAGATGGATCAAGGGGATGAGAACTGCAGTGGCTTTCAGTGTCCCCAGCAGCAGGGACAGCCTGGAGAACGAGCCATCCCCTTAAGGGCAGAGCTCTTGCACTGTCCCTCGGGATAACTAGCTGCAGGGTGGTGAGGACACAGTGGCTCTGTGGGCATTAAAGGAGATTCAAGCCAGGTCAGATAGAGGCACAGAGTGGCAGGGCTGGGAGCTTCAGGCTGCCAGAGTTTGATCTCCAAACTGCTTGCACAAGGAAAATTTTCAGCGAGGGATTAAATAAATCTTTAAGATACAATTAATAAAATAATGATTTAACACAATGCAGTGCAAACAGCAACTCCAGCATATTGGGTGTAAAGAGCAAGTAAAAATCTGTGTTAAAAGCTGGTATGAAAGATCTTATATTTGTGGGAGCTGCAGTGGTGCTCTTTCTGGGGTGGCTTGTGCACTGGTGAAAGAGAGACTTGTATGAAAGATTATCTGAATCCTCTGTTTTCTTGTAGGGGATGATTGAGCAATTTTAAAACATTCTACTAGCACATGTGAATGTAGCATATTCCCTAGATCAAGAACAATACATAGTCTTTCGCTTCCAGTTTAATTGTTTTTGTTGAATTAATGCCAGACACTCCTCTCAGATCTGGCTTCTGTTTAACCTGATAGAGATCACTGTGCCATCACAGAGATCAGAGAAACTATCCCGAGTTTTCATCGATGAAGTGGTGTAAAAGCCTAGTCTGCATGAATCTAGTCTTGACACTGTTTATTTGGAGATGCATGAAGGAGGCAATCATAACCCACTTGGAGTCAAAGCAACAGCAGTTTCTAGAGCTGTCCTGCAGAGCTGCTGGCAGCAAAGCTGCCCTCTCTGCACTGGGCGCTCAGAGTTGCTGCCGTAGCTGACATCTGGATTTTGCAGGTGTGAGGCCAGCAGTGGGCCTGGCAGCTACCACCCTGTTTGAGTAGGCAGATCCTTTCTCATTCTTTTTGGGAAGGTCAAAGAATAACATAGAAATAATAAAAAATGAAGTACAGAAGCTCAACATCTGTCTATGTTAGATTTCTCTTAAACTTTCCCACTGTCAATGTTAGCAGCCCAGATCTGTTAGGAATAGCAATAGATAGGTTAATGCAAAGTCTGTATTACAGATATATGCTGTGGAGAAAACTGTATAAAGACAGTATTTAGAAAAAAACCCTAGTTGCTTTTTTTGTATCATTGTGCCGTTCCCTGACACATTTGAAGACAAACTGCTTTTTAAGTGACCAAGAGGAATATTTGTTTAATAAGTTTTTGCTTTATTTTCTTTGCACCTCTGTTTGCCACATCTCAATTACCTGCCAATATTCTGGAATGTGAATTTTATCAATTCTCTTTTAGTCAAGTGTAAAATTTATCATTTGGATAAACTAACACCTGAGTCAGTATCACACCAAGAAGGTATTTGCTCTTCCTTGTTCATTAGTTAGCATTTAATCTGTGAGCTCGGGATGGGTAAATTTCAGAGTGCATCTTATTTAACCTCCAAAAACATATCCTCTGCTCACTGAAAAGGGGTACCCCAGCGCTGCACCCGCCCAGCTCAGGTTTCTAGAGGACAAAGTTGCCAGATGCTTTCTGTCACAACCTTGTCCCACAGGACTCCCCTGTTTGTCTGTCTTTTCATGTCTAAGGAAGTGTTTTCAGATGGGATGTAACACTGAATTCAAGTTTTGTTTCTCTGATTGTTTGCTTTTCAAGATTATTAACAGCTTAGTAGGAGCACTGAAGTCGGTGATCCTGTAGAGTGTCCCAGGCTTTGTGCCTGCTGCTGTTGTATTCCTCTACAGTACAAAGGGATGGCTCTGGTTTTGCTATTTGCTAAACAGCTTTAGCTGTCTTTTACAGGACATTTGTAAACCAAGTAAACTGGTAATGTGGTTTAATATCAGCCAGAAATACAGTAGGGGAGATTTTTGTTTAACCAAGGCTTCTTCCAGTTGTAGGAAAATTCAGGCAAATGAACGCGTAAAGTAAGCACACCAAACCTGGAGTGCTTTAAGCTCCTCTGGATTGTATCATTGTGAAGGAAAATGGCCTTAGTTCATGGTAGCTTAGTCCTCTAAGTCAGACCGCTTTACCCTTAGTGAGAATATCCATGTAGGAAGTTAAAGTGTTTTAACTTATGTGCATTATCATCATTGGTTTAGTTGATTTATCTTAATTTTCCTGAATGATCTTTTGTAGAAAAACCCATAGACGGATATATGGTACAAGCTTTATTTAAAACATAGTCATGTAGTAGTGCCCTTAATCTGATACAGGTTTTATGTAACCATGTTAAGCGATAGGTGAGAACTGCTTTGTAAGTTGTTTGTATATATCCTGATCCCACAGGGTAAGAAAAATATTATTTTTTTATTTGGGACTGCAATGCACAGAAGTATTTGGAAACCCTCAGTATAAGTGCTGGGCATCTACTCACATGCTGGGCCCTGCAACGCCAGTGAATCTTGACACACAATTACAAATTCTGGAATGATGTTTTTAATGCCAGACAAATGGTAATGACCAACAGGACAAGATAGTGCTGGAGACATGCAATGCTGCACAATGTCAGCAGAAACCCAGATCATGGAAGTCTACTTCTGGAGACATCAGAGCAGTGCCAACCACCAGTCATGTCCTATGGCAAGGAGAGTTCTTGTTGCTCCTCGGCTGATTCAACTGGCCACCAAGGCAAATGGAATGAAAGATGTCACCAGTATGATGCTTGCCTCCTGGATGGTAAGTACCAGCTGTCTCAGGACACCATTGATAGTTTTGTGAAGCTGCTGTGATCAGGAAGCCTCATGGCTGCTTCTTGACCTTCCACAACAAGTCTTGGTGTTCAGCAAAAGAAAGCAGTATTATGCTTAGATGATGTTAGGCTGGTGAGTCTCCATGGGCTGTTAGTGCAGGATGCTCCACAAAGACTAACTACAGTGGGCTTTTCCTCTCTGGGGATAAAGAAATCCCTTACTAGAAACCTGGGAAGGAGGAGGCCAATATTCAGAAACACAGAAGGTGCATAAGGAATGCTGAAGTGGCTGCTGTTTTCCTGGCCTCTGTTCCAAGCAAAGGGGAAGCATGGGCTGTGTAGATAGCATTTAAAGATTTACACTACTGTGGAACCACTGCTGCTGCAGCACGTGGCCTTGTATCTGAGTTCCTCTTCTCATCACACAACAGGAGGTGCAGCAAGCACTGGGAGAGCAGAGTTCCCCAGTACACCGCAAGAGGAGGAAGGAATTCTTTGCAGATTGTTTAAAACTTTCTTGTTTCTGCAGCCTTGTCTGAGCAGTTTACTTCATAGTGACTTTGGTCTGAAGCTGAGGGCACTAATAAGGGTGTTATATAAAAGAATTATTAGTATTTGAGGAATAAAGCCTGTTTTCAAGGAGTTAAAGTTTGCCCTGTCTTATGTTATTTTTGATTTTAGCAGTTTGTGTACCGTGTCTTTCTGAGTTAATGCATAACAACTCAAGTTGGCTAAAAATGTATGTCATTAATGAAACTGTGAGCCACATAAAAGACTAAATTGCTTTTTCTGTTTCTGTAATTGCCACTACAATAAAAGCTGCCTTTACTGTAGAATTTTTCAGGGTTAACCCCTGCAGATCTCCCAGCTTGATGAGGGAGAAGTGTGATTAGTCGTGTGTAAGGAAGGAAGAAGAAGAGGGAGAACAGCTGACACAGTAATTAGGGGTGCTCAAAGGCTGTAGGCAGTAGAGGGCAAAAGTTGCAACCATGCCCCCCAGTTCCCAGATGAATTGCAGTGTAACGAGTGAGGGTCAGCTGTGATCCCTCAGCAGAGCAGCTTTGGCAGCCCTGCCTTGCTTGCATCCTTTTCAGCAACCCTGCTGAACGTGTCAAAGGGCGATGGGATGGCGATGGAGGGGACAGCTGTGGCTGCAAGTCCAGAATACAGGTTTTTATATTCTTTGTGGCCACTGTTTTGAACAATAGCATAAATATTTTGGAGTGAGAGGGCAGGTGGCACGGTCCCCTTACATGTGTGTGTGTGTGGGCAGAGGGTCAGACAGCAGAACAAGGGAAGGATTTGGTGTACTATTTCCTATGGGATGTGCAGTATTTCCTATGGGATAGGCATGCCTCCATTACCGTAATTATGCCATCTCTAAATTAATCCTAAATATAAACAAATCTCCTTTTACAGAAACATCAGCAATGTGTGCTGAAGTATTAGATAATTCACTGCATACCAACTGTAATGTAATACTTTGCTGAAAGTTAAAAAGGACATCCACCAAAGGTATACAGGCATTGAATTGGTTTTACAAATCTACTTTTGTTTTTAAAATGGAATAAAAAGGCCATATTGTTATAAGCTGAGGGACGGTCTTTGCTAGAGAGATTGAATATACTCTGTGGTATTCACATCATCAGACAAGGCAAATGCTAACAAACTGATGATGTTTGCCTGCTTTCAGTATTCTACGTGATTTTTTCTGTTTTGTTGTTTGTGGTATTTTTTCTTTTATTTTCTTCCTTTTAGAACAGAAAATAACATTGAGAGCATAGAAAATAGATTTTAAAAAAAAGTCTTAAATACATTTCATCTGGAAAAGATTTAGAATAAGTAACCTGCCGTGTTAGAAAAGGTTGCTAATTATCTGAATTTCACTGTGGTTTAATTAGCAGCAAGTACAGTAGAACGTGGGAGGTGGTGTTTATCACCTGCCAAGGAAAACGTTATCTTTTGGAAGAGAGTAAGTGATGTCAAGAAAAATACAGCCTGATTTTTAGATCTTCAATAACATTCCCTTTGAAGTCTTTTGATGGGCAGAGGTGACTGGGCTTTACGGAATTAAGAGAGTGGAGAACAGAGATACTAGTGCCCCAACTATCTCCAGCACAGAACCCAGGCAGGTCTGAGACACACTGGCATCCTTGGTGCTTGCTGTGAAAGAAGATGGGTCTCACTGAAGGAGGCTCTCAGGGTGCAGCTGGATGGGGCACATTGAACCCAGCAACTCCTTACAATTAGAGGAGAAATTAGAACAAGTGGGAGCGTAAGTTCAGGTGTATCAGACTAATAGTTTGCTATCTGTGAACCAGGTGCATGTTAGCATAGGCAAAATATTTCTGGTAAAGTGTGCTACATCTTGATGTTACACTTTCTTTGTTGTCCTTGTTAGCTGTTTTAATAAATGCAGTCTGTTCCTCTTTGAAAGTATCTTATAGCTAAGGGAGGTGGGTACGGGTAGTGGCTGTTCATTATGGACAGCTCTATCCATAGTGGCTGGATGTATGAAAAAGCTGGAATCGTCTTAATGAGGTGATGGGTCTGGGCTGGAAGTTGCTGGGGTCAGTGAAAAGGTGGCATTTAGTGTCCAATGGAACAAATAAAACAAGGTTGAATCCTTACCTTAGCCTAGACTTGGTAAAATTTCTGTAATCCAATATAATAATTTATCTACTCTATGTGTTTGCAAACATTTTTATTCTTCCTCCAGAGCCTGAATTGCAGAAGGCTGGTAGCCAGGGTAGGCACAGTCTGTTGAGATATAGTAGTCAGTATTTTAGCGATTACTTCATGTTCCCAAAGGTGTTCAGGGCTCTTCCTGTTTAGAAATAGCAAGGAGTGTACTTAATGTATTTCTGCTTTGGAATGAAGGAGAGTAAAATGGGACATTAATCTTCCATAAGCAGGATTACAGACTAAAAGATATTTTGGGCTTCTTTATGATGGTGAGCACAATGATTTTGAATGTATTAGGCACAGCAGAAAAGATAAAAAAGCTAATTTGCAGTTCATAAGTAAATTATTTTTCACTGATTCAATCCATGAATGTTAAGCAAATAAAAAAGAAAGTCTTTCTCTTAATTATTTTGATATTTTTGTGATAAGAGCAGAATTTTAATTTATGTAGTGGTACTGCGTAGTCTTTTTGTAGTCCAGTTTATTTTTCCACAGTGTGGACATCTTGCACTTAGGTACCAGTTCTGTGGTAGGCTTTACCCATTTTTTCCAGAAAAATGTTATTTTGTGACATTCTGATTTTCAAAGCAGATCTACAAAACAGAATGAAGAGAAAACCTGCAAAAGAAAATTCCTTGTTCTAGGAGATACTAAAGAGCAGGGACCAAATAGAGAGAGGGTGGTTTATGACATTTTGTAATTTAATTCCCCTGCTGCTAACTTTTCACTCCTGTCCAACTATCTTTGTTTCTCTCACTGCTGTCCCATGGGAGTGAGTGACCTCTGCATGCCTCCCCATGCTGGGGCCACTTGCTGCTCCAGAGGTGCTTGTTGTCCATTCCTCTCATAACGTCTAATTGATAATATAATAACTTCATCCCAGAGCATATCTTTCCAATATGCTTTTACTGCAGTTTGCAACCTCTGTTTCAGACATAAAGAGCTGCTTATTTGCTTGTGTATTTTTTTTCTCCCAACTCTAATAGTTGGTCTCATAAAAGATATTACCTCTCCCAATAAATCTTGGCTCTCTAGCCTAGTGTTTCTTGGGGGCAGCAAGAAGGAAAACAACCTCCTCAAGGTTGGAGTTTCATTATAGGAGCAAATTGTAGCCACCAAATTATGGGTTTAATCGTTAAACTACTTCTCTGACCCCATTCCACCCAATTTGAATATGCATTGGACTTGAGAATGGAAGCAGAAGGATTCCCAAGATTTTCCAGTCTGATGATGGTTTGAATTACACTGTTCTGCCTGCCCATCCAAAAGTCCCAGCAGAGAAGGACTTGAGAGCTTTGGCCATAGTGGGAGACTATGAGTGGCATAGGATTCCCATTCAGAGGCGGGAACTCCAGCACCACCTGGGGCAGGGGTCCCATTGTGGTAGTGCCAGCGATGCCCCAGAGAGGCACTCAGATCTTATCATACTGAAACTGGTGGTTTGGAAAGTGCTTAATCCATCCATATTTTTTGGAAGTGGTTTCATGAACTGGTTGCCTTTAACTTCTGACAAGAGAGATTGATGTAAGAGATTGGTAAAGTTTATGACTCATGGAGGTACTTGCTTCACTCACTTGTAATTTCTAGTGCAAATGAGTAAGTCAGCCTGCACTCAGCTGAGGAAGAAATGGCAGTGTACAAAGTAAGTAGCAAACAGAGGAGATTAATTAAATTGGCTGTTCTTGTTAACTCTTTCTGGTAATATAAAAGCTAGTAGCATTGCATAAGATTAAAAGGCAATAAGATGAAAGGATACAACGCATCATTATCTCTCATTGCCCCCATGTGCTGTTATGGGACAGTCTAGACTCATATTTACTTAATTCAAAACATAATTAGACATTTATATAAATAACTGTCCGTTATGTTAAGAAGCGTTAAAACATGTTTACAAACACTCTTCAAGTCACCAGCCAGCCGCAGAGTGTAGTTTGGACAGTTACTCTTTGGTGGATGGTTTTCTTTACAGGTTTTTAGCAGTATCTTTGGAGGATTTGGCAGTGCCCTATGCAAGGGGGCGAGCAGACAGCCCTGGCAGTGCAGCACAGTCCCCTCCCTCCCTGTGCAAGAGGCAGCCCTGATACCTAACTCTGCTGTTGCTATTTAACATCTCCCAGTATTTATGTCTGTTATGTAAAATTCATTAGTATGTTCCTAATTCCCCAAGTTTGCTAATTTGCACTTCTCACGGAAATGCTTGTCACCTGAAGCTGATGAGAAAAGCTGACTTAGGGCAGCAGGAAAATTTTGTCCTTGCTCCCAGCTGCAGTGAGGATGCTCTGCATTCAGCTAGTGCTGTGTGCCTTTGCTCATGGCCCTGATGAACTGTGGGGTGAAACATGGGTATGGAGGGGCTGAATTTCACACCTGTTAATCATAGGGAAAGAGGGGAAAAATGTAAAGGAAGGTATCATTGGTACAAGATGACTCCCTGCCTCAGAGATGGTAAGTTTTGCTGTGGGGCCCTGAGCTATTTGGGGTTTGTGGGATACATCTGGGCTACCAGTGCTCTGTGTATCAGTATTGAAACTCAACATTTTCCAGCCTTCCTCCTCCTGGGCTCTGCACAGCTGCTCCCCACTTGTCTTTCTCTACTGCTGGGGCCAGGAGGGTCGAGCAGGTTCAATGCCAGGTCTGGGTGCAGCTGGGAGGGGCAGGGAGGCACAGTCCAGTTGATTTGGGGAGCAGGGGCTTGGATCACGTGTGCTCCAATTTTACTGGGCTGCTGGAGCTTCCATTTCTGCTCTGAGGTGCACTTTGTTCTTCCAGAGCGGGGCCACTGCCTGCGCAGGGGCTGTCACAAGCACCTGGTTTGATCATCACTATAGGGATGGCTTTGTCCCCTTGCAGGATGTGACTAAAAGCTCAGTGTTCTGCCCTTGCCCAGGCAGTGGCTAACGTAGTGCAGGCAGTGCCACGGCCAGGTGTACTCTCTGGGTGTAGTGCTCATTTTTGTCTGCTGAGGATCTGGCATGAAACCTTTAAATACAGGAAACCTCTCAGACAAAGATCATGTCGTGACAGAGTTCCCAGGAGTGTGGGAGTGTTTGTGGGGAGCCGAGGAAAGCCTTGCTGTGGGTAAAAGCCAGTGGCTGGCAGGCGGGGGTTGCTGGTAGGGACAGCTGCAGACCCGGGAGGGAGATGAGGTGTGGAGCAGAAGCAGCAGCAGGGGATCAATACATCACATGGCTCAGCCGGCACCAGCAGCCAAGGCAAACCAATATTTAATCCATGACGGACAAAGAGCAGGGCCTGAGACAAAGGGAGGAGTAGGAAATGTGGTGAGTGGGAGGCAGCAGGCGGGAGCAGCATGCGGCCAGCAGGCGCCTGTGGCAGGGCCAGGCCTGCCAGCAAGTGCCTGCGGTGGGCAACAGCAACAGCAGTACAGCTTTCCTGTGCTGGGAGCTCTGCTTGGCGTATGGGCACGTTCACCCCTTGGCAGTAAGTTAGTGAGGATGCCAGGTTTGACTCTGAGCATGCAGGGTGGCATTCAGTGCTGTGCAGTGTGTGCTAATTGCTACACTGCAAACCGTGTCTGTTCCCACCAACCCAGTACAAGGGCAGCATGTGTGCCCCAAAGCTTATGACAGAGCTACTTTTGTGCCTTTCTGGTGTCCACTTTTCTTTGGATGCAGTGTGCTGCTGATCTACTTTGTTTAGTTTTAACCTAACTGAAGGAAAGCCTTCAAGTGCTGCTTAGAATAAAATTGTAGTTGTACTTTAGGGAACAAAATGATCTCTTTTGGCATTGCACTGTTATCGCAAATGTGTGTGTGTGATTTATTCTAATTAAAAAAATATGACAGACGTAAGCCAGAGAAATGTCTGTAAATGACACAATCTGGTCCTGTCTTTTTTTTATTGCTATCATAATGCATTGCTGGCCTCCTAAAATTATTAGCCTTTGTTACTTGCTATCAGCCACAGGTTCATGATTTGGAATTGAAAGGTGTGCAATAGTAAAACACAATGTGAGCATTTCAATGTGGGATCAAAATTTCACTTAGTTATGCTTGATCCTTCTTTATTGGTTTTTTTTTTTTTTGATTCATTGTCTGTCTGTTTGTTTTGCTGGCAGGACACGATTTTTCTAGCCTGTAGTTGAAATGCAAAAATCCAGAGTGATGATTCGAATTTTCCCTTTCTTGGAGTGAATTAAAAGGTTATCTGCTACATAAGGCCACCTTTATCAAATTAACACTGGTCATCTCGCCGTGTGTGTCAAGTAAGTTTTCAGATCACACCAGACCTCTAAGGGGATACACACTGGTGCATTAGAGAAAGATGCTGTGATATTCTGTATCAAAAAGGTTAAACTCATCGGATTCTATGTAAACACTCATTTTACCCTGGCTAACCTGTAAAGATTTCATTTTGCTTCATTTATCTTCTCCCTTACCCTATGCTAAACCATCCCCAGCTTCGATGAAAGAATCATGTCTCCATTCATTTCCTATCTTGCTGAATTGCCTTCGCATTTCCTATCATCTGCACATAATCCTATTCTCTCCATTATTGTCTTAATACCAAGTACAGCACAAGATAATGGATAGGCACTGTAATAACAGTGTGGCCTGTAGGAGCCCCTCGAGGGAAATATCTTTGACGCTGGTAGAATATTAATGCATCCCAGGTCCCTGATCTTCCTCTTTCACTTCATCTCCTGTTTTCTAAACTACATAATGACTTTCATATACATGACAAAAGCATTAGAACAGAAAAAGACTCATTGATGAGCAGCAGGGCTGTGTGATATTAAGAAGCACTATTCTCAGTTCTTTGTACAATTTTTGACCACCATCAGAGACAGTGTATGCAGGTAATTTCTGATTTGAATAGATACAGGCATAAAGAAGCATTATCGTACTCTGTTAATCCAAATGCCCATCACAGGCACTGCATGAAAATAAATTAAAATATAATTCTTCAATAATGCATCTGTCTGCAGGATGATTTTCAGCAGATTAAAAACAAACAACTTGATATCACTTAGAAAGGCTAGTGGATTGTTTTTGAGAAGCTTAATCATCAGCAGATTATGAATGGAACAGTAAATCAAAGCAGGGTATGTTAAACAATGTAGATTGTGTTGTAGCGGCAATTTACTGTACATAATTTTTTAATAAAGGGAAAATTGATTTTAGTGAGCATAAACATTGAATCCTGTGAGAATTTAGCTGCTATTATTGAAAAAGGGAATGTTAAAAATGCTATTCTCATGTAGGAGCAAAAACCTTTCATTCCTCTTACAAGAAACAGAAGTTTGCTCCCTTTAGGGCTTTCTTTAAGCATAACTCCTTTTCTCAATTTTCTTTCCATTTTTGACAAACCCTATCTCTTTTACTGTGGCATTTTGCTAATATATTCCTGATTCATTCCCTCCCAAACCAGAGTGTGCACCCTGGCAAAGGGCAGAAACCCTCAAAACTTCCCTTTTGTACTGGAAGGAGAGTGCCAGACTCATGCTGTGGGCTCTCACTTTTAAACATGGAGATCTGCCAGCAGATGCCCCTTGCTGCTTGTCTTCAAGGTCTGGTTTTAACTCTTCCTGGTGCTGTGTTTCAAGTGCAACCACAGGTCAGGTGCTCTGCAGCAGCCCTGCCTCTCCCTGCCTGCTGCCAGCTGCCATAGGAGCAGAGCAGCTCCTGACCATCAATCATAGATAATATCTGAGGAGAAAGGGAGAAATTATTTCAAATCAAGGGAACTGAGTTAGGAGCAGGAGGCGAGCAACAGTCTGGTGCTGGCAGCATGCTGGAGAGAAGAGAGACTAAAGTCTGGGAGAATCAAGGGTGAGAGCTAACATACAAAAGTCCCGATGGCATGCCTTTTAGATATTAAAAAAATAAAAATGCTTGAAAATTAATTATGTATTAAAGGAAAGATTAAGAAAATACTCACAAAATGCACAGGTATCCTGTGCTTTAGGAGTGTGTCTTTTCCCTTGTTTCCTGCTAAGTAAATGCTAAGTATCTTCAACTTCAGTGCTCAATCCTGACCCAGGCTCATGAGGGGCTCTGGGGAGTCTAAGAAAATGTCAGGGCGAGTGACTGAAGCTATACTAAAAGAAATATGTCCTGAGAGGAAAAGACGAGACTGTCTGTCTGTTCCTGGGCCTACTTTTGTTTTATTTATGCTCTAATTTTATTTTCAGGTAGTTCGTTTGATTGATTTCACTGCTTTTAATGTTATTTCTTCTGTTTTGAACTAGTGTGGTACTGTGAAATAGTACTTCTGTGTTTTAAACTGCGATCAGCAGGGTGGAGAAAAAATACATGTGAATCTAAGCCACATTGCACTGTACATCAGAAAGCTGAAGTTGTCCCTTTGAAACCTGGTAGAAATTATGTTAGCAAGTTCTGTTGCTATCATTATAAATGCAATGCCTTTTCTTTCACATGTGTTTACTTGCCAAGAGAAAAAATGACATCCTGTGTGACACTGGTAGTGTGGGATCCCAGTTTATGAGACTGTAAACAAGAAGAGGTGAGAAAGAACTCAGTTCGTTACTTTGAGAGTTCACTTGAAAATTGTTACGGTCTAAATTTAGGTTTGGAATCAAAATATTAAGTTGGTTTTTTTCACTCACTCTTAAAAAATGAGTCTGGCGCACAGCTTCTGTTACTCTTCTGTAGCTGTCCTGAAATTGGGAGAGAAAGTAATTTAAAATCCCATTCTAAAACCAGACCAGAGTCTTCTGCAACTTCTTCACCAGCAGTTGGGGGGCTGCAGTCCTGGGGCAGCCTCTCTGCCCGGGCTCTAGAAAGGTCCCTGTGAGCCTGGCAAACCAAAGTCCAGTTTACATGCAGAAGCCCTTTACTGCTTTGCTAGTATTTATTGCCTTTACTGTGTGTGTCGCACTGCTATGTTTGGTGTAATCCAGTGAAGTAGGAATTATTACTGACTTGATGACAACAGGAAAATCAAAGATCTCTAGTAAAGGCTTGAGACCCAGTGTTTCTGGTTTTGCATGGGCTCAGAGCAGGAGGCAAGCAGCTTTCCATCTGCAGAGACAAAATGCAGGCCTGGGAAAAAGGAGATAATGCCCTTTTTTTGGTTCCTGTCCCTCCCTCCTGTCCAGTACTGCAAACCCAAGGACTTCACAGTCCCAGTCCTCAAAAGAGATGTTATCTTGTGCTTTGGATCAACGTTTTCAAATGAAGGAAGACTTTGAAGCAAGGTAAAAATGATGTATTTGTGTTCAGGCTTGGTAATAGGTCAAGCCAAGCCAGTCCCGGCAGGCCAGGAGTCTGCAGCAGCTGGGAATTTATCCAGGGTGAGAAAGGAGTTTTGGAGCATGTGAGTGCGTCCTCCTGGAGACTATGAGTTGGACAGTCATGAATTGTGAGGTTGTTGAACTGTGTTTAAAGAAAAGTACACACTATCTTTCAAGGCGCTGAATGAACAGATTTCAATTAAATCCCCTATTTTTGAATGTATTTCCTACCATGTGTATTAATTAGGTCCCTGCGATCTGTTCCACTGTCAGGTTGTAAGGCTGAGGGTGATGGGTTTTTAACTGCTTCCACTTACTGTCTTCGGCTTGTGGGGCCTTTTGTCAGAGGAAAGTGCACCATATGTGTCTTTCAACCCCCCCCTTTCACTTGTCTCCTTTTTGTTGTTTCTGACTTCCTAAACGCTGATAATTATTGCTATTTTTTTTCCTCTTACTTATAATCACCTTCAGGTTTTTGACTGGGGAAAAAGTACTGTTCTTGTAGGGGTGATGTACAACTTTGTTGTCTTTGGTACACTGGGTTCTTCCTGTAACCTCTGACATACAGCAAAACAATTTTTTAAATTGTCTTCTAACAATTAAGGACAATTTTATCATTCAAATGCAGTTTTATGAAACAAGATGAACTCTGCTTATGACCCTTTTGTCATTTTTTTGGTTAAAAATATTATTAATTACATAGTTGAACTTAGTAGTTTAATTTATATATTATAGCTTGTTTTAGTTTGTTATGTCTCTTCTTTTTAAAAGCATATTTCTAAGCAAGAAATCTAAATAAATTATCATAAGCCATTTTCTGAATTCTATATAGCTGTATTTTTACTCTTAAGAAAAAAATGCCCTCCATCACAGTGTCTTCGACATTGTAATTTTTCATATGTTAAGAGATACTGCGTATACTGTGTGTGCAATACATCTGAAAGGATTTTATTTGTGGTAGCAGTTCATGTGGTTTCTAATCTTAATCCAGGCATCACTAATTTCATGTTTGCAAGTAAACATGATAATGAATGAGAATCCTCCTAGAATTGTAATTGGTGTCGCTCTTTTGTATTCTGTGTTTCAAATCTGTGCATAATTGTCAGTGCTCTATAGAAATGTTAATTATCTTGAATAATCCTGTTTGCCTTGATCAGGCTGAAGCAGTCCTAATCAGTAAGAAGGTGTCACCCAAGAAAGTTAGAAAAGAATACAGCATTAAAATGATGCAAAGAAATGGAGAGGTACAGTTACAGCTAGGATGGGGAATGATATGGGACTGGAGAAAAAAGGAGCATGGGCTGTAAAAAGTGGAGTGGGTTTTGTTTGATAAAAATGGAGGAGACCACCTAGAAGGGTGTAATTTAAAGTAGCTGCAAAATGGAGATCTGGGGCCACAGAATTATGTATGCTCCCTGCCCTGGGAATTGAAGGGGTAAGTGTCTATTCCTCCACATGTGCACAGGCATTTTGTGATAGTGCAGAAAGGAATAAACGTGACTGACAACGCTTTTGGCATGATTGCTCCTTGAGCACTGTGTATATTACTATGATAAGCAGTAAAGAGTGGTGGATGGATGAGGAGGATGCAGCAAGCAGGGACTGGAGGGGTGAGAAGCTGTACTCGCTCTGGTGGTGCTGTTCAGAAAACTGCATTTGCTGTTGGGTGTGTTCCTGTTTAACTACATGGTTTCCTTGGGCTTATTCCTATTGTTGTAAGTAGAGAGAGAAGCTGCTGCAGTATGTCCCATGGCATTTGTTAATAACAATCAGACTTCTTTTAGAGATGGTAATAACAAGTAAGAGTAGGGTGGCTGCAGTTCAGTTGAGTCAGTATGTTTGAACAGTGTATCTGGAACATGTTGCTGCACCAGGCTCTGTTATCTGTAGGACACGTGAGCATATGCTTGGTGAGTGGGATATGCAATCAAGTATGGTTTAGGCTCCTACTGAAAATGGCAATTCTCAGTCAAACTGCACATTTAGAAACCAATGTGCAAAAACCAAACTTGTCATAGCAGTAAAAAAAGAGCAGTCTGGATAATCATGCTCGTCTGTTTGCAAAGGGAGAGGGACTGGGCAACTTGTTATTTCAGTTATGGAGTCCTCTGAGCTTCCTCGAAGTGGAGAGGGCAGTCAGTAAATTTGGGGAATAATAAACTCTGATTTTTATAATCCTTTGAAATTGTAGGGAGCAGGATGCTTGCTTGAAGTTTGAATCAACATTTGTGAAATTTTGAATCACTGTGTTCTTGACAACATGGACAGCAAAACCCATATTGTTCTGAGAAAGGAAAAATTACTGCTCTAGAGCACAAAAATGGCTCTGGTTTATAATTACTTTTTTTTGCATTAATGGAAGCTTTTAGTGAGTTGCTGAATTAATAGAATGGCTTGCTCACACCATATTCAAATTTGGACTGCAAAGGCATAGATTTTTATAGAAAGACCTCATGTAATTAAATATAGAAAGTTGTTGAATAATTTGTAATGTTTGATCATTAATTTATAGTTTATCAGGCATGCTTGCCAGCTAGTATTTTCCTTTTCTGTTATTTGTTGATCCTGGGTTACATAGTTTTGGTCTTTGGGATTTCTGTGTTATTCTTCATATGATGTTTGTCATTACCGTATCCTGTATGGTACAGGTCACATATTAGTTTGAAACCACTTCATTGTGATGTCTCCTACTTGATAGAGACAGTGCCTTGGACAGTAAAGTGGAAGCAGAGCCATTTTGTTGTGGTTAGACCGAGCTGGCAACACATACCATACAGTCGCTCACTCACCCTCCCTGCTTCTGCAGAATGGGGGAGAGAATTAAAGGGATAAAGGGAAAAGAGGCTTGTGGGTTGAGAGAAGGACTATTTAATAACTAAACTACAATAATAATGATAATAATAATATAAAAATATACAAATGAGTGATAGACAGTGATACTGCTCACCACCCAGTGACCAAGGCTCAGCCTGTTCCCAGCTAACAATCCTGGAGCAGAGAGGGTCCTGAAATGCAATCCCAGAAAAGAAGAGCTCCAGATTCAGAGACAGAGAGAGACACCATGAACTTCTGGACAGACTCTCATTTATATACTCTGCATGGTATGTATGTACTGATGTGCGTGGAATATACCACTGGCCAATTTGGGTCTCAGTCCTAAATGTAAGATTGACTCCTAACTGGGGCTATGGTCTCTCCCAGCTTCTCCTGCACCAGCAGACACTGGCAGAGTATGAGACACGAAAAGTCCTTGACTGTCCTGGCAGCAGCTATCATCAGTATGTTATCAGCCGCCTTCTCAGCACAGATCCAGAACACAGCCTCACACTAGCTACTATGAAGAAACTCTATCTCAGATTAAACCAGAACACATTTCTAGTGAGTTAAAGCAAACCGAAACTCTGCTGTGTAGCAGTGCTGGGCCCACTTCAAGAACTTCAGCAGGTACCTGCCATTATCAGGGGCTCTACTTCAGTGAGCTCATTTCTGCCGTTGCTGTATGAGCATCCCATTTCCTCAGAATGTGGAATGACTGAAAGCTCTCCCCTCAGACACTGATGCAGGAACATTAATTACTGCAGTGCCTTCTAAGTTCAAAACTGAAATACTATAGTTTTCTCCTTAATGGACTTACAGACTGTACTATGTGGAGATTAAAGTGAATTTAAAAAATCTGACAGAAATGTTTTACAGACACCAAATTTTGCACTCACACTAAACCTGTTCACAAATCACTCCTCTGCCGTCCTTCTGGTAAAGTTTCATGTTTTTTTAAGAATGTGATTGATCTCATTAAAAGGCATTAACACCGCTTTAATACCGTCATGAAATTAATCCCATTGATACTGTTAGTATCTTTGTAATGAAATAGAGAGAAAAATAAAACTGTAATTTGGCCTTTTCAGATTTTCAGTACAGCTAAACTGACATGTCAAATTGTACGAGCCCTCATGCTGTCAAGAGATGCCCTAAAAAATCTCTTAGCCCTGATTATCCATTGGAACAATGGCTGTGTCTCTAATTTTAGACAGTTGCAAGCGGGGTGTCTCTCTGTGAAGAAGCAGGACATTTTGTGCCACGTTCCCTTCTCAGGAACGTGAACTCTTCTCCACCTGCTTAAAGCCCTGCTGCTTATGAGCCTGAGTTCCTCTTGTAAACAGGCACTTCTGCAGCGTGCCCTTGAACAGCTTCAGCATTTAGCCCTGTCCTGTTCACGAGCACCAGTGCTGTATCCTTGCTGCTCGCAGCACTCAGGGCCCTGCTGTTCGCACCTCTTAAAGTAAATTCTGTATTTTTATGTAGAAGCTGTGGTGTCTGACTAACTCACATTCTGCTGCCCTCTCCCCAAGAATGCTTCATGTTATCACATATAGTTTTCCTGGATGATGTTTACTTTTCTCAGAAATTCAGAATATAAATATTCACTCAGAGCACATCTCCTAAATCAATGGTATACTGTTGATGGGAGTTAAGCTTTCATAAAAATACCATTGTCAGGCAAGGTTTTGTACAGCAGCTATGAACTAGATGCGGAAAAATCTGAAACTGGATAATTTGTTATCTACATATCCCTGATGGCTGAATCGCACACCTGTAACTGAGAACATTTCTTGTAACACTGCTTTTAAGTGGGAAAGTTACTGAAAAAAAAAACCAAACCAAAACAAAAACCCCAAAAAAACTTAACCAGAAAATAAGCTGAGTTTAGATTTGGAAGAGGAGATATGTAAAATGCCTAATTAAGAATAAAGAAAAACTCTGTGCTGAAGTTTCAAAACCCAAATGAGCATTGCGTGTAGAGATAAAGCATTCCCAAAGGCAAATGCTGCAAGGAAATTATTCTCGGCATTTTCTATTCATTTTTATTGCCTTGATTTTAAAGTTGGCTCTTCTAAAATATATACATTTCAAGCAGTATCTGCAGCGTGCTGTTATGCATAGTGTCACATCGTACCAGGGCAGGCTGTGCTCTGTTCTCTTCCAGGTGACTTTCTTAGCACCATTTTAAAGAGAGTAGATGTTTGTTCATGTCTCTAAGCTACCCACTCATTGTCTTCTGTTGTGATTCTCTAACTTCTAGAGCGTATTTGGGGCATTGCTGTTATGCAACCATCTGGTAGCTCTCAAATTTGTGGAATCTGCCAGGGGGACATGTGCTGACATTCAAAAAGAGAGTAAAAAGACTGTTAGCCATAATATTCCCCCTTTTGTTTAATAGATAATATTTGGCTTGTACTTTGCACACCAGAAAGTTCTTCTTTAGAAGTAAAAATCAAATTTAAAAGATGTCATAAAATCTTCTGTAATTCATCAAGCTGTGCCCTAACTGCTGGTTTACCTGCTTTCATGTGGATATTCCTAGCACTAAACAGAAATGGTTATCTTTGCATGCAGTAAAACCTCTGTGCTGCAAATCAGTGGTGCAAACCCTTGAGCTGTGCATAAACTAAGCTATACTTATTATCTACTTGCCTTTCTGTATGAAGACCTTAAACATATCCCATTAAAGTTCCCATCAGAGGGAGCCCTGCAGTGGGTGCTTCCAGCCCCAGTGCAGGGTACATCTCCCTGTGTGCAGGAAACTGTTCTCCTTCCCTGCTACCAGCAACCCCCAGTCAACCATAAAAGTTTTGCCATTAGTATTTCATCAGCAAACAATGAATATATTGGAAGGATTCGCTTTTACCATGCAGAAGGCACTACAGGAAACTGTTTTGCCTAATTGCACATATGTATTTACTGATTTTCTGCATTTCTTCAGTGGTGCAGCAAGCAAGCAAAACCTAAATTTCCACATAGAAGGCCTCTAAAGCCAAACCCTCCACCACTGACATCAAAATGGATTTGTCTGAGGTCTCTAATGGAAGCACAAGGAGAGCATTTCCCATATTTATCTCTTCTGATAGTGTCTCTTATGGATGCTCAAAAACAGTTGTGAAATCTTCCATTTAGCATTATTTAACAGATGTGTGATTGGGTTACTTGAGTTTTCATAAAATTCCTAGAAAGCAAGTCCTGAAATTTTCAGGGTTAAATAAACTTAATTGAGACTAACAGAAAATGTATATCAAACTGTCATGCATTAGATAGAGGTACTGTTCACAAATGTCTTGTTCTAACCCAGTTGCGTACAGGTACTGCAAGAGCTACAGTGAAAGGTACTGTGATTTTAACGCTACTGAGTTTTTTAATATCAACTCTAAATCACTGGACAAAATAATAGGATCTTGTTAGTTCTTTTCATAGTGGTTCTTGCCAACAGAACATGACACTTGAGCTAAAATGCAATGTAGCCTAAAGGCTGTTCAGGAGGCAGCAGGACAACACCATGTGTGGAGCCATTTCCCTTTCAGAAAGTTTCCACAAGGATGCAGCACCTCTGGGTAAGCAATAGCTTGCATATGATGCAACCATGTTATTTTGTGGTTGGGTGCTGAAAAAAATCACTGCTTTCACCTAAAAATAGCAATCAAACAAATCCCTACTGGGCGCTTGGTCAAGGTGGATTTTCCCACTCTGTGCTTGCAGCAGAGCACAACGCACCGAAACCACACTTAGAGCGTCAGTGGTGGGAATGCAGCGGTGTGGGGTTCAAATGACCTAATGGATCCGGGCAGAGAGAGGAGGGATCTGGTTGGCAACCGGAGTCTGTGTGCTGGTCCAGTGAGCTGGATGAACACACCAAAGGAGACATGTTTACCGGGTGTAGTAGAGTAACACGGGCTTTACAGCTTCTGCAGGGTCTCTTACTCATCTCCAGTGACTCATGGACTAGACTACAAGCTTGTCACCACAGTTTTAAGATGAAGAAGGAGTAAATAATTTATCTGAAGATTATAACAAAGTCATGTAAATGCTTTGGCAGACAAGCACTGTGTAGGATGGCATTATGGTGGGTGGGCAGAGGCAGCTGCCCTGGCACTGTGCGTGGCTGGGCAGTCCTGGGGACCACCTGCCCCATGGGGCACAGGGCCATCACCCTGTGGGCAGCTGCGAGATTGGGTTTCTCTGTTGCTTTTACACCAGCCCCTGGTGAGATTTGATTTGTGAGTCTGATTGTGGAAAAAATATTTTTTAAATAGCTGCTTTATTCCTTGTTTGCCTTATATTTTGGTTTAAAACAGGCAGAAACCTTAACAAAGAATATTGAATACAGTGCCTTTTGCTGAGACAGCGCGTCTGTGACTGAAGGTGTGAGAGTCTTCCTGTTCCTCAAGTTTAGAAACAGAAACTTCTTTCCAGTATATCACTCTTCCAAGGAATAGCATGTTTGCACTCAAAATGAGCACTTTTAGGGATGCTGGACTGACATCTGTCCCCATATGCAGTTACAGTCTTGCTGTAAGTACTGGCTGGGAATTTTTGACAGATTTAATTCAGCTGCAGGTAAGCATACCTTGAATAATGACAGAGGCTTATGTCCTCAGCACTTGGTATTATCATTGTAAAAACAATTCTGTCTATCAGGCAGAATTGTAAGCAAGATGTTATGGGCTTTTCTCGAGCTTGAATGTAAAACTTTTACTTTCAAGCTTTTTAACTGCTTTATTTCTGGAGAGCCAACGGTCAGCAAGAAGAATGACTCCATGGTGACTTTTTTTATAACAACCTTTTGCAAAGTTCTTTGCAATATCTTGGTGTAATTAATAATTAATTAACAACACAAGTTAGTGAAGTTAGTGGCAATCACAGTGAGAACCTAGGGGAAAACAATGAAAGGCTCCCATTTAAACAACGCAAAACCACAGCTGTACTATTAGCATCTCTGGCAGAATATTCTAGGTATAATGTGATAATTGTCAAAGGTAGCACAGTTCATTCACATACAGGTATTAGCTCCTGTCAACACAGGCCACAGGCATGAAAAGGGAAGAAAGTATTTCACAGTGTGGTAGACAAAAAGACACCTTATGGTGCATATCAATATTACTGTAGCTATTTAGGGTGCTGAAGGTAATAAAATACTATGCATTAGTGTGCTGGATACTGATTTTTATAGAAGTAATTTCTTTTGTACCAATCATTGTCATTTTAAGGACAAGAGAAAAGGCAGTCTTTATTTTACTTATGAGTACAGATATGCCAAAATCTCAGAACATGTGTGTTGATGGAGCCATGCAAATGATAACATATTGGCTAGAGTAAGTGGAGGAAACCCCAGCTTCCTACTAGCCTCAGGAGTTGTTTGCTTTTGCTTTCCCTCCAGGTAACTTGTTGACGAATCCTACATAGCACCAAAGGCAAAAAAAGACACTTTTTTAATTCCTGGGAGAAGCAAGATGTGATTTCCATGACTTCTGCATCAGGGTGCCTAGTGACTGAGAAGCTGCACCCTCGAGGTCCTGCATCCACTGACTGCAGGGAAACAAGGCTGAGGCTGTCCACAAGGAAGTACCCTTCTCCAGGACTTAATGCAATCCAAGTGCCTTTTGTGAGAGTTACTCTGGGAGAAATGTTATTCTGAGGCTGTCAGTGAGGCACATTCTGGTTGCAATAATATGTGCCACACAATTACCCATGCACAGTGGCACAGAGCGTGAACCATTGGTTGCTGAGGTAGGTTTGTCTGCTGGAGGTGCTGCTGTCATCCCAGGGCATTTTTCAGGGTATAGAAAATAGCATTTAAAAAGTGCTAAAAGTAGACAACATGCAAGTGAATTGTGATGTGTTGAGGTGAAAATGCAGTAAACTACTCTTAGACTTTGACAATATTCTGTGCCACTTCAATTCTTGGAGAAAATGATAAGCTGCTGACAAAATAATAAGAGAACCAGAAGAAAAACACAAGCCTATCTTTCATCTGCTTCCATCTCTTTAGTTCACAGAAGTGAATGCTGTGCAGGAGCAAGAGGCAGAGGGTAAAAAGGGATTGAGGTGGGAAGGATTAGTATTATACTAAGAATAGGGAATATGATCAAGATAATAAAATTAAAGAATAAAGTACACTTTATATAAAGTTTAAAGGGGAAGAACTTGGTATGTTGCAAAACAAGAGAAGAATAAATAATTGTTAGTTTATAGTATTCCTTCCAGAATTATATGCATGTAATATAAATATAAAATAAATTAAATGTATTAGTCTTTCCTGTAGGGCTGTAGCAAGACTGTTGCTAAGGAATGAGCTGCCAGAATAATAATGAAGACTGTTGCTATAAATTCTCCTAAAAAAAAAAAAGAGGATTTGTTTCATTTATAAGTCAAATTTTACTAGCATGACATTACTAAGGAAGTTTTGAGCAGAACTGTTGTTTTAGAACAATCATTGCAGGTTAATGTGAGCATGTTGAAGGCAGAATACGCAATCAGGGCGTAGTGGTTAGATGTGAGCTACTATCGATATTCAAGCTGAGTGCTAGCAGAAATACCAGGGTAAGTAGAGGAGCATTAACAGTTTTGCCTACGCTGTTTCTAGCTTTCTTTCCTCTAGAAGGAAGAGGAAGCAGTACAACAGAAAAAATAACTTGATGAAAATGATACCAAGAGATGTATAGAACCTGGCAAAACAGAAAGGGGCTATTTGTAATCAATAACATCTGCAAAATACAAACAGTTCCAGAGACAAATAAATTATTCACCATCTGAGATGGAGACAAGAAAGAAGGCCTGAGGCAAATACTGAAGAAATTTAGGATAAGTATTGAGCAAAGTTCTCAATAGTATGATTTGCTCCTGAAATTGTGGCTGTGCTCTGTAATGTGCAATGTTTTGATAAAAAGCAAAATTCACTCTTGAATGCATTTGGAAGAAGGATCATGTCACAGCAATACACTGAGGTTTTCTGTCACTGTATGCTCAAACTCTGCTCGGAGATGTTTCTGCAGGATAACTCTGCCAGATAATGTTTCCTCTTACATTTAGAGGGTAGAGGGCAAAGCTTATCCCTTTCCAGTGAAGAGCAGGATCATTTTGGGGAGATGCAGTTGAGTATGGCGTATTAAATATGTAGCTCAAGTTTGGAATAATGTGATCTTTTTGCAGGGTTTGAGGAATGCTTCTCCTGCAGTGATGCTTTGTGGAGAGTGTGGTGTGCCTGGTAGAGACTGTGAGACTTCTACTGAAATGCACTGGAAAGGCACAGTGCTGTGTTAAACAAAAAAGGTTAAGTATAACCTGGAATTCATAGGCTTAAATGATAGGCAAAATAAGTAGGCGGTGAAATATAATCCTTCTTTCTTTGCCTTCTAACCTGTTAGTTTCTTCAGAGAAATCCTTTCCTGGGCTAAGATCATTTAAGCTGTTTCATTAATACAACAAATTAGTGGTGGTGCACGTGGTGTGCAGAGTGGAAGAGACAAGATTAAAAATATCAGGTTTTGAGCTAATATCAGCAGATACTGATCCACATGGTGTGACTTCCTGTAGCCTGATGTAATGCTCTGTGTTTAGGGTCACAGAACAGGGACCTGACTTAGAGGAATCACTCTTTTTTTCCACAGCAGAAACAGTGAAGAAGTTAGGAAAATATTGATCCCTATAGATAGGGTTATTTTCTGTACCTCTCTTATGAATTGCCTATTGAGGATGGAAGTCCCCCCACGCTGCACTCCTGTGGTGTTGTGTGGAGGGGAGCAGGCAAAAGTGAGGGGGGGAGCGGCTGCTGTGCTGTGTGGCTTTGATCCCCCAGTGTCAGCCTTTGCACCAGCTTTGCAGTTCTGCTTTCTGTTGCACTGTAGGGAGTTGCCAGGAGAGGGGGGCAAACAGGGGAAAACAAGGTTTGGTTTGTAAAGCAGGCTTGCCCCTTGAGTGAGGAGTATCCGTGATGTATCAGTGACTGTACCAGGCCTACAGTATGCAAGATTTGTCTGTAGGGCTGTACATCCTCAATTGCATGTTAAAGATTAAGGAAAGGCTCTGATAGCCCCAACTGTCAGTCTGTCATGTATTCCCATGAGCATCGGCTTGTGCCATGGGTTAGGGGGTTTCTGTTTCTTGTTCAACACAACCATCAGCTTCTTGGAGCATCTGCCTTGTGCTTGCACCATGATTAAATAATCCAGGGAGAACATGTGTTTCTCAAATTTCCCCGCAGTCCTTTGGATATGACCATGTTTTAAGTTTGACAAGGGGAGGCAAGGGTGCACATGAAAGTGCATGGTTTGATTTTGTTCTTTTTGGTGCTTTCATATTGCAAAGATCAATAATTTACTTCCTGTCAGGTGAAACCAGGAGATTAGTTGCATTAATTTTTGAATGCTTGCATAGTGTGTGTAAATTGATCTTACCTTTCCAAAGTTCTGTTTGCAGCCCTGCCACTTGTTATTGGCAAAGGAGCTACACTGAGCTGCGCTGGCTGAATGTATAGCTTATAAAGCACATATTTATATGTGAAATAAACATTGCTGTTATAATAGGAGGCAGGGAAGAGGGGGAATCATTGACAAACTGGTGGTTCAATGGTGCTGGGCTATGTTTTGGTATAGTCTGCTCATTGGACTTGATTTTTTTCACGTAGGATAACTTTTTTTTTGTCTCTGTTTTCTTCTCAAATATGCCCTCTGTTCTTGGTTTAGCTCCTTGCCTGTACATACAGCACAGAGCTTCAGGGTGATTTCCAGTGCCCTCCAAAAGGCCAGTCAGCCCTTACTCAGCTTTCTGTGATTACCAGTGCTTCATTTAAACAACAGGAGTGCAGAAATGCTAATGTCCTGGTGTGGTATATTTTGGGCTGAATCTGGAGCAAGCATTGCTGTTCATCCGGGTGCCTTGATGCAGTGGCCCTGCAGTGGCCGAGGCACTGTGTGGCCCTGAGCAAGTCAGCACCAGCGGGTCCCACCCTCCTCCTGCTTCTGCCATGCTGCCCAAGGTGAGGCTGTGGCCTGCAGTGCTTGTGACCCCTCCCAACAGGTTTGGGCCAACCCGGCAGGCCCCCGGCACTGAGGAGCACTCGCTGTGGGAGGGGAATGATGCCTGCCCAGCATCGTCCCCAGGTGGTGCAGAGGTTCCTCAGATGTGCATTTTGCTCTGTTATCTCTTTGCAAATACTATGCCTGGTGGATATTATAGTGCTACCTAAAATGGTGCTTACTTACATTATTCTAAAAAAATGCTGGTAATAATCACCTAGCAGCAGGCAGCGGTTCCCTCTGTGTTCAGAGGCATCAATTGCCTGCTGCAGCGCTGCTCTCCTTGACGGCTCAGGAACTGCCTCAGGTCCATGGCGGTGCTCTCTGTGCTGCCATGAATAAATGTAATTCTCTGATCACATCTCTCATTTGTGCATTGATTTTGAACTAATGATGTGTTTGTACGTGTGTACCTAAGAAAAAAAAAAGTATTCAGTGCTAGAAATCCTCCATTTTGGATTGTATAACTCACGGCTGTCATGGAGGTACTGCACAGAGCACTGCTGCTGTGCCTGGATTTTTATGAAGTCCTTCAAAATATTTAATTAAAACTGTTTTCTAGATTTCATCTTCTGTAGGAACAGCCTTTTATAGGTTCTACCCAGGGCGTATTGTTTATCTAATTTAAGATAGTTAAATGCAGAATATTATTCTGGTGTATTTATTCTGTGGCGATCTAGACTTAATTTTTTTCCCAACCAGTTTGCTATTATATGGAGCAGATGACGTCCACATCCTGCAAGTGCTACGAGAGATGAGATTGAAGCGAGTTTGACTCTCTTCTGCATTTTGTCAAAAGTCTGCAGGTAACTTGGCCTTGCTGTTTCTGAACATCAGAAGTATTTCTTACAGGTCTATTAAAACACTTCCATACGTATGGCTGTCATTTATCCTATTCTGTATTTAACCAAATACATTTTTCTCCTTGAGATTTTCTGCAGTTCTGGTCACTGTGCTTTTATGTATTTTCCCATACAAGCTGTTCATAACTTCTCGCTTGCTTGCTTGCTTGCTTGCAGGGTTTGCTTATGAATTTGATATTGTGATGTTCTCAGTATTGCCAAAGATGCAGCATGAGAGCACATCTCTTGCACTGCCATCACACCAGCCCAATCATGAAGTTACCTGTGCTGGTGTGGTGATGAAAACACCCACCACTCTCCTTGCGCTGGAAATCACTTTGTCAGACTCTGTTACCCAAAGACCTTTCCCCCATATGTCATCACTGTTTTGCAGCCTCCGCTGCTTCAGGGAATCTCTCACCACAAGCACAACTGACTTTTCTTACTGAAAACTGAGCAACAGCAAATTCTTCCATGATCAGTTCTGTTTACCCACAAGATATGACTGGCCCTTTTCCTCAGACTCAAATCAATGCCTTCTCGCTTTGACTTGCATCTACTTTCTACCTTACAGTTATTTATTTATGCAGATTCCCAGGTCATTCGCTGCCCTATTCAAAGAGATCAGGTTTGCACCTCTCCTACACAGGATGTCTCCAAAGTCAGAAGCATTTTCTCTGAATAAAATTCATTGCTTATGTCTTTGCAGATCCTTTGCCATGCCAGAAGCACAGTCTGGTCAAGCACTCTTGGCTTGATCCAGTCTGTTCCCATCTCCATCAGACTCTTCCCAAGCCTCAGCCCTTGCTGGGCTCTGTCATCCCTGGCTCTCCTTCCAGGCTCTACAGGCAGGTGGGCCGGTTCCCCAGGTACCCAGCTGCAGGGCTGTGCGGCTGTAACACAGCTCCCTGCCCAGCTCTGCCTGCCCAGCGGGGAAGTGACCAGAGCGACTCCTGGCAAGTATCTAATTTTGAACTTGTGTGCTTTTGAATTACACTGTACAAAACCATACAGTGGCTCCTAACACTTACAGAATCATTTCCCCTTGTTTTCATTTTCTAGTATGGCACTAATTCTGTATTGTTATTCATTTTGTGTACCCTTTATCATATTTGTCAGCAAATCCCCAGCAGACACAAAACAGTGGGGTGTGTTTGCAGCATTACAGCTACCAGAGGTGGGCAAAATAGTGTAAAAATCATTTGCATTAGAGCTAATAAAGTCAGCTGGAATGGACCCCAAAATATGTTCAATAAACCAATAAGAGTGACTGCTGATTATACTCCTACTTTGGTAAAAGTAACTGGTTTTCAGTCAATGTTTGGAGTATTGTAATTGTGTAGTGTAGTATTTTACCTGCAATTTAAATCTATTGTAATGGTCAATGCCTGCCTTTAAATGCTGACAGTTTGCTAACCAGTTCCAGTCTCATGCTTCATGCATTTTATTTCCTCCGCATAAGGGTAGGGTGAATGTCTCACCAAATAGTTTCCTGTAGCTCCTGGTAAATGCTGATTCTTTTATTGTGACCGTTATAGCTATCACTTTGGGGAATAAAGACGTGTTGTGTTTTTGTTTTGTTTTGTTTTGTTTTGTTTTTCCACCCTAACTCCTCTATTCAAGGTTTCCCAGAAATCTGGAGGATTGGAGAGATCATATTTAGGAAAAGAATTACATGAATTAACCAATTAATAGAACTATTTGAAAATCTGGATGCTACCATGCTGCTGTAGATTCTCTCTCCATTTCCCCCCAGCAAGTTCAGTTTATCCTATGGAAATGATTTATTTAAAATAGAAGTGACAGAGTTTGAGACAATAATATCCTAAAAAATCTGCATGTCTTCAATATATGTGCTTATTCTGAAACATGTACATACGGGCTTTCTTAAAAGAACATGCCTGTTTTTTTCCTTGTTTGAGGCATACCAGCAATTTTTATGAATAGGATAACTAATAGACATTCTTAATAATAATGACAAATAAATAACTTCTCTTTCCCACAATGCTTGATAGTGCAAGGATTCTATGCAGGATTATTACAGGCAAAAATAACAAGCAGAAATTTGCCTGTACTCTGTGCCATACATGAAACAACAAATCAGTCCATACTAAGTTCATTTAGCCATATTTTACATCTTCTAGAACTGGAATTGTGTAGCCTACAAAACAATTTATATTTTATCTGTACCATCTAATTAATTAAATGGCCCCAGAGTACCAGACTCACAAATCTCGTTAATAGCTGAATACTGAAATAAAGGCTGCTCACCCCTACTAGAATAATATTTGCATATCTCCACCTGCGATGGGTAATAAGTACCTGCCACAAATCAGAATTATGAATTTTGTACGCCTAACAAAACCGCAGGGGAAATTATACCTCAGACATTCCATAATAATTGCAGCTAAGCTGTTTAGTGCCATCCACTTATTCTGCCTGAAGTGTTTAAAGCAGCAACAGTTGTAAATGAATTCAGGCACACATTCAAGAGAAAAATGTTTTAAAAAGTTTTTCTGCCTTGCCATATGTAATTATCTTTACAGAAATGTTCATCTACAAGTTATAACATGCTCACATTTAAAATAGCAAATCGAAAAGTAAGTTCCTCCGATTAAAGTATGTTTTATAAGAGTGTATTTTAAGTTTACTATGATGATATAGGAAATGGCTTGGGCAGTGTTTATCCTGTTGGTCTCTCGGAATCAGTGATCTGGTCTATAAATGACTGCAGTGAGGGACCTGCTTTTGCAGTGCTCCTTTTCCCACTAATGCACGATTCCTGGGGTAGAGTTAACTGTAAAGGCTTGGACAGAAATACACTGTGACGTAGATAGTCTTTCATAGGCCAGGGAATTGGAACATTAAAGTAGGCAGCACGAGTTGCCTCCTGTTTGTTTATTTTCATTACAGGAATGGAAACTCCATATGGAGTAGAGCTGGGAAGGAAGAGCGGTGAGAGCTGGTGGTCCCAGCTTCTTGATGGGAGTGTAAAGGGACGATAATGCCTGAATTTACGCTTCATATAGTGATTTGAATGCCAGAGAGCCCCAAAGCTCTTTATAAGCATGGGCCCTGTTCAGTCACCCATGTTAGGATGGCTCTAGGAACTGGACCATCTTTTCCTTCAGGAATACAGGGTGCTCTGTGAGTGTGGTATGAACCCATCTATGAGTGTGTATCTGCCGCTTGTGGAACTATGGGACAGTTCCCAGTTAATTGACAGAAGCTAAGAGACTGGGTCAGGCGGTGCTTTTGAAGCCATAGCAGTGCATGGTGTGTGTTCCACTTCTGTCTCCAGATGAAGAGAGGGAGACACAGACAGCATCCCTCCCCATGGGGTTCCCCAGTCCAGCCTGCCTCTCTGCAGGAGCTGGTGGGGGACAGGTCTTTGTTACTGTCAACATGAGGCATTAGGCAGCAGACTGGTGACAGTCCTGCTGCCTCTCATGATGTGAATGCATGAGTTGTTATATTACAGATTTTAGAGAAGGCAAGAGACCAAGAAAAGGAACTCCTCCTTCACCCTGTTTCTCACTGAACACTTTGTGTTTTGTGAAACGCTAGGCTTCCCCTCCCCACAGCGGAGGAGAACAGAGCCGAAACTGCAGTGATGTGATCACTGGAATCAGCTCATCACTTTAAAACTAGTCTTCTGGTTTTGGGGACTTTTATCTTAGTAATGCACTGCATGGGCAAGCCTGGGGATGCACACTTAGGCTGGGTGTGGTGGTACCTTGAAGGGAAGGGACACCCAGGGAAACCCCATTTCTGTCAGATGAGAAGGGCAGAGGCAGCCCAGAAGAGGGCATGAGATTGTGGGGGGACAGATCAGGGTGTCCCTGAGGAAACCATGTCCTGGAGGGGTGCTGGCAGTTTGGGGAAGCATTCAAATGCACGTGTTTGTATAGAAAGCCAAACTCACCTGGGCTAGGTTTAAGCTATTATAACACCAGCCACTGTAGCCTTATAACATGAGAATATGACCTCGCAATAACACTTGCTGCCCCTCCAGAAAAGGAGCAGGAGAAGCCAGGAGAGGATTGCTCCTGGAGAGGCAGGGGGACCCTCTGCCAAGCCGTGCTGGCGACACGCAGCCCCTGGGGAAGGAGGGCCTGTGGCACTGTGGTTCCTGTGCCTATAAAGCTCCGCATCTGTATGGCACAAGGATAGCAGTCATTTTGCAGATGTTTTAGTAAAAGATTAAAAAATAATTAGAATTTATATACATTCAAAAGGCAGGGGCACAGTGCAGTGAGTCACAAGGAGGTGCTAAAGTCCGGTTGTCTGGCTCTGCCTAGACTGACAGCAGTGAGTCTGAGGGTTTAGGAAAATAGCTGGTAGCCTATTACCATGATGAAGTGTAGCTTAAAACTACATTTTATGTTTTAGAGGACTAACAGACGAGGTCCCTATGGATTGGTTTTTGTATTACATAAAATGCTATAGAAGCTGAACCATAATCTCTCACGAACTTACACATTAACCCAGGGCAATAAAGATGTTTTTATTGGAGGCAGATTTCATGAAAAGTTGTTTGGTTTTATCTGTGAATATTGTACTATGCTGAAGGCATTTAAGTATCCTGTTGGGACACTCTGTCCTGGAAAGGCAGTTACTCTCAAAAGCACACCGAGGTCATTGGGAAAGCTCTTCTTTCTGACGGAATGCTGCACAATTCTGCCCTTTCCCCTCTGCTTATCTCCCACTTTTTTTGCCTTAGCTGCAAGCAGAGGCCAAGCCACGCTTTCAGACTGGAACCCCTGCTTGCCCTCTGACGGATCTGGATCTGGCACTGGCAGCCAAACACGGCTGAAAGGGAGGCCCAAGTCCTCCTGCCTGCTTCCTCAACCCTTGCTAAGTCCTCCTTCTTTGCTCCCCGCCAGCACTGCAGGATCCTGCCTCTCTCCAGCGAGGTTGCAGGTCTTCTTGTCAGGTCACGCCTCTTACCTGGGTCATTCCCAAAACCAGCAGGCTGGCTCCCTGCTGTAAGCTGCAACTTTTCGTGTCTTGGCTGGAAGCAATTAAAATGCTTGCTGCAACTCCCATCATCTTATCTTGATTTTTCGCAACAACCTTTTCTCTAATCTTGACAAAGGCAGCACTAGTTACCGCTACCCATCTGGACCGTTGTGGCAACAGCCCCTTCCTGAACCACTCATGCTGGCCAGGCTGCATCTCTGTACACATCCCTCCCTGCTAATTCCCTTGATTTTGCAGATAGTGTAACCCGCTTTTCATCAAGCCTCTTCTACCTGTCACTTGGTATCAGCCTGTGACCATCTTTTGGTACTTGCTGTTGTTACAGGATGGTTGATTTTCTATCAAGCCCTTCATGCCTTCTCTTCCTATTCCTGTGCTTTCTCTCCCTCTGGTTGGCAGTGGTGCCTCGTAAATCTCCATAAGCCTGGCTTCTAGCTATGATTCATCACTGTGTGTTTGTCTCTGGGTCTTGTACATTTGGAGGACTATTGGCAGTTCAGGTGTCCTCACTGCATCTCGGATGGTCCCCGCTCCTCCACAGACACTCCACGTCTCTTCTGGATTTTGCTGTTCCGTTTGATTCTTGTACAAGGTCAAATACATACAAAAGGTGGGAAAGTATCCTCTCTAAAGCCAAAAACTTGAGAGTCTAGGCTAGACTGCTAGTGGCTAATAGCATTAGAAAATGTCCATTGTACTACTAGGTAAATACAGCAGTGCACAGCCTTAGCAGCAGTATTACTTGGGCTTAGTCCCTTTCCAGCTGTATTTGTATCACCCTGCATCTGTCTGGAAGGCAGATGAGGGGTTGGCATTAGTTGTTTCTTCCCATAAACTGTTATGCAGAGGATAATCTCTGATTGATGAGGTCATGCCCCCCTACTTTACAAAGAAACACATGTGTCTCTTAGATTTAAACCTAAGGCCATACTTGGCAAGCACTCAGCAGTTCCTCATTGATTATGACTGGCAGGGATTTTTATTATGCTTATTTTTTGTTTTATTTCCTTCATTTATCTAAATCTGCCAAATATTTCTGTTTAATCTTTCAATCTATAAAAAGTACAGATTTCATCTTATATGATGGTTTAGTATGTATGATAAAAAGATGGTTTTCCCTTTACCTTGCACTTTCCATTCATATTGTAATTTTTTGTTCAAGCTTAAGCAGTCCACATTTCAATAAAAAACCCCACACTATTCATATTTCTTTCATCGCTATAAGATGGTAAAAGCAATGTTGCTTTGATGAAATTTGGCAGGTAAGAGGATCTAGTTGAATCATCTGAAACCCCTGGAGTTTTGGGCCTCCAGCTATTATGGTAGAGAAGCTATGAGTATTCAAAAATTGGTCCTTTGTTTGCACTGAATTTCCAAGCCATCTGTAGCACACAAAAGCCGTAGCTCTCTTTATAGTTCAGAAAGAATATTTAAAAGTTCGGTTTTAGATTTTATTTGTAGCACTTTGGGTCTCTCTATCCCATCTGTCTCGTGTCTCAGAGGAGTTGCATTAAACTGTACTCAGAAAAGTCAGAACCTGGTCTTAGAATTGAAGGTAAACCCTGGTTCCTTTTCATTTGGTACCGCAGAGTGCACATGCATGATCAGGATCTGCACAGAGGACCGAGAACATATGTTTTTATTTATACACATTCTGTAAATTGTTATCAGAATATTAACAAGCATCTGTAAATATCAGGCCATCCAGTCTGAACCTTGCCGTACGCTCTTAGAATCATAGAATGTAGTGTGGAAATAAAAAGCAAACACCTGCATGAGTGTTGCTGGCTCTGGATGGGTGTAACGTGGCAGAGGAGTGTGGCAGCACCTGTCCTGCCCCGATGTTGGGAAGTCCTCCTCGGACCTTTGTGCTGAGCCTCTGCTCTCACAGGGGAGCAGTGAGTGCCCTTGGGGAAAGGGAAGGCATGAGGACACGTCGCGGTGAGAAGGGACCCGTGCTGGCTGGTGGGGAGGAGGCCATAGGGAAAGGGAATAGAATGGCTCACTTCAGACGGTGTTGGCATATGCATTTGCAAAGACCTGCCTGTCTGTTTCATGGAAAATTTAGCAAGAACCAACAGAGCTTCTTTAAATTACAGGAAAATAACTCCTTGAGGTAGTTTACCCTGTTAGAGTATCATCATCTGCTTGAATCAGATTCAATATCTAAGCCTTAGCTGCATCTGTCAACAACTTGCAATTTTTTTTTCTCTTCTGTGTTTAACCAGAAACCTGAAGACATCTATTCTGAGTCAGTGGTACAAAATAGAAACACCGTGTATTTCATAAAGAGTGAGAATTGTCTACCTCTTGTTAAGCCATTCTTCTGTTCTGGTAAATCATTCATCCTTCATTTTTGTTCTGTGCCCTGTCCTGAGATGTAGTGGGACACTTGTTAGACTCTTGAGGCGTAAATGAATCGCTACCCTTAATGGAGCTCTTCTCTTTAATTTTTTTTTAATATAAAAATATATATGTTTATATATGTGTGTGTATCTCCATCCCTTTCAGAAAAAAATGAGCAAAATATGTACATTAATACATACCACTATGAAGAACTTCTCTATACCAATAAGATCTTAAATATAAAAAACATTTTGCAATTCACCATGTAAAATCTGTCCTAGTAGCTGTGTTGTCTTCGTATGAATTGAAATGAAATGTATTAAGACTGCAGTATCCTGAACTGAGGTCCTGGGATTAACTGAAATACTGGAGTCTGTAAAACTAAATTTGCATGCTTAAAAGTAAATTATATATTGTTCTCTCATCAGTTAAACTTAAAAAGGTAAGAATTATTCAGGTTATTGTACTGTTACTGTTTATGATAATGAAAAATAGTTATTTTAGAATACAAGTAATTCTACAGTATTTAATAGTAATTTAAAGTCGATTCTTATAGTTATTTAGATAGATCTTTAAAGAAAGCTGTGTGCAAGTCTTGTAGGTGTGTGCTTTCACCATCCCTCACTTCGGTCTTCCATCAGGCCAAATTCTTGCTTTTCCAAAGATAGGCATTTTGTATAATACTTTAACTAGCATTCACACTAATCTGTGCAGGTTTATATCACTTTCAATAATGAATGCAGTAATGAAAAAAGTAATAAGTCTTTGCTGAATTTAATAAACTCTGGGGAATTAACTGTTGCTTCTGGTGGTGCTGCCTCTAACACAGAGCTCTGAACCTCCCTGGGAGTCGTAGCAGAGCAGTTCGTGGCTGCATTCCTGTGAAGGGAAGGGGTGTTTTCACAGTGGTGAGTTGTCTCTTTTCCCAACAAAAGGCAGGCTTACCTTCTGTCTTTGCATTTCTTTACATGTTTGCATATGAGGTTTTTTCTTAGGCTTTGAAATAATGAGCTTCTCTTTTCCACAGGCCTGTGCCATCTCCTGCTAGTGCTCCCTGGAGAAGAGATGGTCACAAAAGTGAACTGTCTCTGAGTACATTTGGCAGCTGACAGTTGACTCCGTGTACTTCCCATGCAACCATTCCCATAGCTTCAAACAAACAGCTCAAAATAAGTTAAGTATGAGAATTTGACTCCAAATGTTGTTTTTATTATTTATTATTTGTGGAACTTTTGCCTGTTATCACTTAATGGGAGACTGAAAAATGTAGACAAGTAAAAATATATAATGTACCTAAAGCACTTCTTATGAGACCAGCTCAGCTCATGTGGCTGCAGCGGTGTCGTGTGTGTGAGAAAAGCAGGTGCCACACGCTTAGGTACTGTGTGGGGCTTGGAAGGGAACCATGCTAGAGGTGAAGAAGGTACATCCTGGTAAAGGCATTTATTGGTGGTAAATTCTTTCTTGTCAATAGGCATCTATTCTACAAAAGCTCCACCTCACTGTACTTTTGTATGGACATGGAGAGTAAGCTTTGACCTTCAGATTGTGAAATCTAGGCTAGAAATAATTTAGAGGAAAGGTGAAAAAAGAATAATCCAGTTGTTAGTTTCCTTTGAGAAATGATTGGGGTGAAAGAATTTATGGAGGCTGGGAATGAAAGCTCTTCCAGCTGATAGCCTGAGTTAGTTTTCTAAGGACAAAATTTGTGGAGTGTTTTTTGCCAACACAGGGCTAGCCATGGTTAACTGAACATCAGGTTTTTGCAAAACTCTTCAAGTCATGGAAATAGTCAAAAGAAAGAAAAATATCACTAATTTCCCTGAAATAACATCTTGAAGCGGAAAACATAATGGAGCCTCAGACCAAGTCTTATGAGAAAAACATGCTCAAAACCAAAGACAACAACAAAGAAGTCTTTCTCTGGGGAGCTCTGTACCCTTTAGGCTCCAGCTGCCCTACCTCACCCCATTGGAAAGGCTCGAGCTCCCTGGTGAGCCACCAGGACTCTGGCAGCATCTGGCAGCCTTTGGTCTCACTAATAATACTTAGAAGTCCCTAGGGCTGCATGTGGTCTCGGGAAATATATCTATTTTTCCAGTTATTCTTTTACAAAACCTTTGTTCCTTCCACAGAGATGTGTGGCTGATCCGTTGTAAATCTTTGTTCTATATGGTATTTTTAATCCTTTTTCTTTGTGTGTATAAAAAGCTCCATATTTCCTGTGCTTTGCCCATCTTCATCCTCAGCAGTGAATCTCCTTCCACACCAGTAAATCAGCAGGGAGGGATGACCCTTTCTGCCTGGCTGCAGCCTTCCTGTTTGTGCAGCAGTCCAGACCTGTTCAACTTCTTCTGCTCTATGGCACATTTAAATATCAAGATGGGTTTGGTTCTAGTCCAGGATTTCTAAAAATGGGAACCTGGAGATAGGTGCCAAAGTACACCCAAAACTATTGAATGCATTGAAGTTTTGATTTGCCTCAAAAAAGCTTCCTCACAGTCTAAATTTCACAAGACAGTTATTTTTCAGGTATCTCAAGCATTGATTTAGGAACCTGGTTTTAGATATCCAGCCTTTCGAATCCAGCTGCGCAGTCCTCTAGGTTCACAGTGGGACTCTGAGCTGCAGTCTCTCTAAGCAGAACGATGTTGGAATAGGGCTTTTCTCATCCAGGTGTGTGTGCTCCCCTCTCCTGCCTCGCGCGCCAGGAACACGCAGACAATAGCAGTGTTTTGCATCAAGTTCATGCTGGTTGATGGCATAATCCAGCTGCTCCCATGTAAACCAAAAAAGATTTTGAAAATGTGCAGGTATCAAGTGCTGACAGAACAAACATTTTAAAATACAGCAACTGTAAGATCCTAGAGAACATCTAACCTGAATTTTTCAGTTAATTCTGCCCGTTTTGTCCTCTCCTTCAAAAAGTGAGACCTGTGGCTGGGGCCTGCGGCTGCTGTGTGGCGGGGTAAGAAAGTGAGCGCCTTTTTCTGAGGGCTTTCCAAAATCATTACCTGGTGTAATTATTCTTTTAATATGAAGTAGCGTAACCTAGCGTCGTGGTTTAGAAATGCTGGTTTTCAGCGTTTTTTTCAGGCTGGCACGCGCTCCCTCTGAGTGTGTAATTTGCCCTCCAAGCCTGGTGCGGTCTGTGCTAAGGGCTGGAAGAGAAAAAGCTAAACCAGAGAGAGTAAAGACAAGGATGAAACCCCTCACTCCAGGTTATTAGTCTGTTTATTTTTTTAACCACTGTAATTTGTGCATGGGCAGGACAGAAGCACCCTTCCATGTGGAGCTGTGCACAGTGGCTGCCCGAGTCCCACCCTGGCTTGGTGCTGCCAGCCTGCCTGTTACCCTTGTCCTGTGTTAGAAAGTTTTAAAGGTCATCTCAAAATGAAGAGGACGAGAATTACAGTCACAAAGAGGTACATTTGAAGTCACAGCACTAAGGTGCAAAGTGACTAGAGAATTTTTTAATTTTTATTTTTATGAAATTTTCCCTTTTATAGCAGACCACTATTTGGTACCCTGTAGCCACAGTTTAAATGAATATTCATGTAAATTTTGAAAAAGAATTAATGATAGACGATAGAGGTTGTTGGTTGTGATTGTGATTAATCCTGAAAACAAGAACATGCACCTCCAACCACATGTGATTTCCATAGGCCAGTTTATGATGTTGCAGAGAAGCAGGATATTCAAATATTTACTTGTTTTTGTAAACCCAAAGAGATTTTAGACCACATACTCACTGAACTTCCAGAATTCCATCAGGCTGCATGTATACACTTTTTAGTCCTTAAACTAGTGAGATGTCATTAAAACATTCATTGACACAGCCACCATCGACTTTAGCTAGACCTTCAACATTACTAATTCAGGTCTTCCTGCATTTGCATGCAGCACCTCAGCTACGTGGCTTTAATGCTGTTCTCTGTTTTGTTCAGCTGTCAGGTATTCAGCTCTAGTGTCTTCTTCACTGAAGAATTTCTGTATTACAGCTCTGAATGCAATCTGTTTTGTATGCTCATGAACTAGCTCTAGGACTTGAAAAAAAACTATTTTATATTCTATACTGGTTAATTTTTCATTTCTCTGGCACCTTGGTGAAAAGTAGTCAACACAGTTAACAATATACATTGTGCAACAATAAATATTTTATTGGATATATAATCAGCACAATTTACAAGTTTGATTTTTGTCTAGGAGTCTAAATAAATCTATAATTTTGAATGTTTGGTAAAAACTCATTTTTTATAGTATATTACTCTACAATCACTATGAAACCTATGATCAGCTTTTTTAATGGGAGCTATAGACATTAGCTTCACTTTTTTCCTAACATTGTTAACTCTAATAAAGTTATTTTATAGGGAGGGTAGTCTGGAGCAAGAAATATGGAGGCTTCATCTTGGGAACAGTATATAATTCATATGCTAGTAAATTATAGCGTATTCCTTACACAAGATAACTTCAAGGAGATTTTAAAAAATATATGTGTCTAAATACTTATATATCTACTTTATATATGAATTTGATGTACATTTGTTTGGTTTTGTTGTGTTTTCTTGTTTATTCTGTTGGAATTAATAGAGTTCTTTATTTATGTCCAGCTTGCAGTTCCTATCCTTGTCTTAAACCCATTGTAATATAGGACAAAATTCTGTTCTTTTCTACTCCAGCATTTCCACTCTGTACATACAGGTTTATGTTTCTGTTCATGGTTTCGTATACAAAAATGTATGGCTGGAGATTGTTTGCTTTCTTTGTATATGAATAGATTAGACTTTTACTGTTATGCACCCCTAGAAACTGTACTTGATCCAGGAGACAAAAAGAGAAATTACTCCTTATGCAAGGTATTGAACTCCTATAGCTATATTGTGGTATATTAATTCTTCTTTAATGCATTTATCCTTACTGTGTGCCTGTGAGATAGTGAGGCTAAGTCATACTTATCTCAAAAGATGGGGGATTAAGCCACAAAAAAACCCCTGAGCAACTTGACTAAGGCTGCACAGGATGTTTGTAGCAAAATAGTGAATGATCATAGCTCTGAGTAGCAATGTTAAGTATGGGATGACTCGCTGTCTGTTCAGAGGCTTCAGCTCTTGCTGCAGAAGCTACACTTTCACTTTGCTTAAATAAAATTCCTTTTGAAATAAACCAACAGTTGTAACTGCAAGTATTGTAGTCTGCAAGCCAACCAAGGGACTTTAAATAGCATGTTACTGGGTATGTAATTCCTCATCATTTTCCCCTGGTACTTCTGCTTTTTTGGAACTGTTGACTGGATCTCTTGATGGAGCACAGAAACATTAGTGCCAATTTGAATATAAACAAGATTGTGAAAAGAAGATGTAGCAGCTGATGATTGTGGATGGGTTTCAAGCATGTAGAGAGAAAAAATATTTTCAAGTCGTTGAAAGGATGAGCAAAAAAGGAGAAAATGAACAATGCATATCAGAGAAAATTTACCCAGCATAGCTGGCTGCATTTAGGTTGGTGAATACTTTCCAGGGAGGGGAAATGGAAGCTCAGGTGCTCAAACAGTCTGAAATTAGACTGGTGAATGTGTTCAGAAAACAACTTGTGATTAAAGCAGGTCTATTTGGGTTCTAATGTTTCTTTCTGTGAAAGAAACTTGTATTTGATAATGAACTTGTTCCAAAACTAGTAACCTAAATATTGATGCATGTTTGCAAAATTGTGGTGTAGGTGCATGGATTAGCTCAAGGTTTAGAATTCCCTCGGGTAACAGGAACTACCAGTTGTTTCTTCCAGATGAGAATGAACGTGTTTACTGTTGACAGAATAGTTGTCTTTATTCTTGTAAGGGAGAACTTTAATACTGCTTCTTTTAAATGTCATCCGCCTTCCCAATATCTTTCTTTTACACCTTAACTGCTCTCAAAAACTCGAGAGGAAGTAACCTTACTGAACACAAACAGTTCTTGAAGTTTCATTAACCTCCTTTTGCCTCTTTGTGTGCGCTTAGTGACTAGAAGATCTTTACAACCACTTTAAATGTGATTATCGTTCTGATAGTATTCTCCGTGAGCCTTGCTGTCTTGCCATTGAACTGAATGGGCTGTGCGCAGGACATTATCTTGTGTTTTAGCTAGGAACAGTAAGCCACAGGTAAAGGAATTCAATCATCTTGCTATGCTAAGTAGTACAATTTCTTTGATTTTAGACCGATGGATCTTTATGTAAAACTCCTTCTGCTATTTCTTCCTTCCTTTACTATTGCCTTTTTTGGGTCCCATTGTCCTTTCTCGGTTCTTCCTTTCCCTTGTTTAAAGATATGGCTGTCACTGAGCTGTCCCTTGCTTATCATCAGCAAACCCTCCTTTCAGAAAGATCTACCTTTTTGCCATGTCTGAAGTCAGTAAGAGTTAGCCTTGTCATCCTTTATAAGAGCCCCATCATTGACTATAACCTCATGGTTGACTGCTGTGGTATGCAGAACGAGGCAGGCTGCAAGGATGTCAGATGCAGTATTGAGTCTGTGCTTTGACAATTGGAAAAGACACTGAGAATGAGATTTCACAATCCCAGAAGACCTTCGAGTGATCAATGAATTCTGAGTAAGTGAACTAGTAAGTGAACTTCTGCTGGTATAAGGGCAAAATCAAATTAGATCCATCACCTGTTTCTGTCCTGGATAGCCACTGTCACCTAGAAGTTATAAATAAAAAAGTAACGAAATCTGATGTATGAGACAGGGGATCAATGATGTGTGAGAATAAATGCAATGTAGCAGTAAATCAACCACCTAAGATACAAACCATATTCTAATAATCTTGCCAATAAAGAGACATTTTCTATTTACAAAATTCATGAAAATTAGGACTCAGCAGACTGTTTGGGGAATAAATCTTGTTCAAAGTTCGCTTAGTAAACTAGTAACGTTATGAATCTGATCTTTGATACACTAATACAATACAGGCTCATCACATTACAAGGCAGCATTCTGATGTGAAAACACTTGTCTCATTACTAATAATTGACAGAGCACATGATGTTATTCACTACAGGAGCCTATTAACTGAGCACTGGCAGCAGAATACAGTTGCAGGAAATAGCCTGTCCTTAAACATAAAGCAAAAGGTATTGGCTAACCCAGGTAGTTTCTACTCAGCTCTTGGGACAGTGTCCACCTGCCACAGTGGGAGTAGGCTGCTGTGCCCAGTCTGGAGAGCACCTTCTCAAAATCTGTACCAGGCCTTGGGGCTTCTCTACTGACCCAAATTTTGCATTAAAAGGGGGAACTGCTGCAGTTAGGACTGAAGTGGAGCCACTGGCTATAACTAGCAGTTATTAACTTGTGTCAAGGTATTGCAGAGAATGCCCACCAAGGACCAAAGTGGCTGTGCTTGGCCATATGCTGATGTTCACTGAGGCAGCACTTTCTTCCTCCTCTGCCTGATGTGCTGATGACTGGGGTCATGAAAGAGACAGCTGAGAAGGATCTGGTGATAACTATGGTTTGAGAAAGTTGGAGTCATAATTCATCTCTCTGATCTGAATTATCAGCTTTACCCACATCATAAGGTAGTATGCAGAGAGGCAAAAAGTTGAAAATTCTTTTTTTTTTCCCTAAGAGAAAGAAATTATATTCACAACTAATAGCTGTGAAGTCCTTAATTGGTTCACAATCAATATGCAATTGTTCTTGGTTCTTCAGGGACAAGAAAACCTAAAATATCCTGCTTTATTATTAAATTAACAGATTTATAGAACCAGTATTTCGTAATCGGTATATGTTGTTCTCACAAGTAGCAGGCAATATTGATGACGTCTGCAAAAGTAGGGGTTAGTTGTACCAAACTGCTGTATAGCAGTGAGGGTACTGTTATCCGTGGAACGGAGCATTCTGTGCTAGAAGGGAAATTGGGAAAGGATGTGATCTTTCCACTTGGCGGTGGCGGGGGCGATGGTGGAATGTTGTTTTCCTCTTTCAGGTTAATCTTATTTATAAACTATTAACTTTATGTCACTTAACTGGCCAGATGAAATCTTTTCCTAATAATAAAGCAGCAAGAGACTTGTAGACATACAGAGTTACAGCATCCATGGCATCTCATTGTGATGTAGCAAATGGTCCCTAGATGCTTTAGTATATTCAGACGAAACATATTCTTCACTTTTGTTCTTAATTAGCACCTAAGAGATAAATAATTTTGCTGTCATTGCAGCACAATAACAATCAGGGCAAGGCAATGCCAAGTGAGTCTTGCTCTAAATCCTGTAGCACTAAATGTTCACACAAACAAATCCCCCCACCCCCAGTCTTTACTTTGATTTATTAACTTGAGAAGAATGATTTGGCTGTCAAAGTCTGTTAGTGCCATGCAATAAAAATAAAATCGGTGGCAGTGCCCTGTGTGTGAAGCCACTCATGGTATCTAGCCTTAGACATTAGCTCTGAAGCTCCAATCCTAGCCTGCTCCCCACCCCCATTCATTAGCTTTCTAAATCCTCCTGTCTTTGTGGAATCACTGCAGCAAGTTGAAAATGATGTATGTAATGAAAAACTCTGTCTGCCTAGTGCAGAGAGGGTGGAGAAAAAGACCATGCTTAGCAGACGCTGCTGTGCTGATTCCAGCAACGATTAGCACAGACTTTGTTAGGGAAGCTCACCAAGAGCGGAATATTAAGGCACAAAAGGGAAACTCATTGTTTCTAAAGATTTGCATCTGCCTGGCTGGTTTTGTTTCCTCTTTCAGCGCTGTGACCAAATGAACTTAGAGCCTTCAGTGGGAAAGAAATGCAGACATCTCTGAGGCTTTGTTACAGTTTGGGGCTATTTTCAATATTGTGCTATAAATACATCATTATCTTTTCAGTGTGGGTACCTGAAGAGCAAGAAACCATACAGGTTCTGTTTCAAGTGCAGGCAGAGGCAGAGGGAATGGCACTGCATCGTATTGTAATACAGTTCAACTCAGTAAGTGATGGGTGTTAGGAAAATACTAACAGATAAATATTTCTGAGGTTTTGTGAACCATGTACACACAACAATATGTTGGTTATTTAAAAAATGTTTTATACTCTTCTGCGTGACACACAAAAGATTTGATTTTTCAGAAGCACTGGATTTCATAGTGCTAATCTAAGTCAATGACAGTGTGGGTGTTCGGCATCTCTGATGCCAAGCTATAATTGTACTTGATAAGCTAGGGTAAAGAACCTACGTGTTTAAAAACCTGGTGTATAATAGAAGACTCGAGCACATCCTACCTCATAATGTGAAACAAAATCTATCTACAACAGTGGCTATTTTCTTGCTGGGAATGAAAATTTATTATAGTGTGGATGTAGCATAGGGTAACAGGTCAGCAATGCAGCTTTAGGGCTTGAAGCTTTATGGCTGTCACTTTGGTTTCGATGAATCCACATACAAGCTGTTGTGGTTTGGGCACAGAAGGTTAGAGATACTTGCATTCACAAATACACCAGCAGCACTTCAGGTGTCTGGACAAAACTTTATGTGTTTCTGAAGCTCTTTTGAGTCACTGGACTGTAGAATGTGTCTCAGATGCTGTTCTTGACTGCTGGACTTTTACAGTCAGGTTGTGTTGTTAAGGATGCTTTTTAATTGACTTGGTGTTTATCCCACATACAGCGTATTATCCAACTGTCGTTTGTATCTTGGTATACTTTGAGGTGCCCATGGAGATAAAAGCTTGTTTAATGCCCAAGATGCTGGAGACTTGTATTATGAAAAAGTCCTTGCCCAGAAGTGTTTTATATTTCCAACTAATGTGATGTGAAAAACAAGAGGAAGGAAAATGGAAAGCGTGGGGAAGTGAAATGAGTTGCCCAAGTTCTGGCAGCTGGTTTCCAGCTTGTAATCCAGTCCCTGAGCAATGAATCACACTACTTACCAAAGGCCAATTTGTGAAGGAATGAACTCCTACTGGGAAGCAACAGGCTAGTACATGCCTACTGACTTGCCTGCCAGATCTTCCCTGTCTTGGCGCTTGCTGTGCTTTACCACTCAGCACAATGTCCAAAATGTTCACAGCATAGCTCAGAGGTAGCAACAGTCTCAGAAAAAGGCACACACGACCCTTTGTGAGTGTGTGCTCTGGATGCATGCGTACAAACTCCTTGGGATGGCAGAATATTAGACACAGCTACAACTACATTTGATTAATATCTTTTTAAAAATCCACTTTGAAAAACAGCCTCAGGTATTAAAATGATAGACATGTAGTGCTAATCAAAATGATGCATATTTTTAGGATAAAAGAACTCTGGGCTAACTGTGCAGAGCCTGGAAGTGCTTGCTTTTTCTCATACTCCAAGATACACTTTTACTTCTGCAATCTTAGCATCAGACTTCCTGAGCAGATTGGACTCTCGCTACGCTTTGTGGTCAGATATTACTGAAGAGCAGGTGGCTTCTCCTTTTGAACTGAGTGGAAATTGAGATATTTTTACTTCTGAGTTCTATGTCTTTTAAGCTATTGTGATGCTTAACAGAGATTCCTTTGAAAAAAATTCATTCTCTTAAGTAATAATTGTAAGAATCCACTATCTGTGCTGTCTGCCTTCTTTCCCAATATGATTCCTTCATTGCATATATTAGATACTGAATTTTTTTTTTAGTGAAAACATCAAAAATTTGTTCCAGCCAATGCTCTCAAGCTCTCTGAATCCTCTGTTCTGTGGACTGTAGGATGTGCTGCTCTGTTGTCTTTTACCTTTCTCCCCCTGACAATTTTATTTAAAAATAGCCAGAGAGAAACAGATGACAGCGTAACTAAAAGACCATGCTGTACCATGTCCCCTCCTCCAGCCCTGAGCCTCTTGTTCTAGCAAAACTCCTTTGCTTTCCCGTTTGATTTGCACAAATCTACCTTCAGAATTTTTCAAACACTGCAGTGCATTAAACACTACAGCAGATGGTGCTTTTTGACGATGCCTTTCTACATGAAGCAACATTTTGTAGTGTATGCTGCATTATCAAAAAATCAAACATGTAATTATGCAAATATGTATGCCTTTATAATAATCAAGTTTTATTGTAAATGGTTGATGCACATCAATTTGATCCTGTAGTGCTGCTTTAAGTGCAGTTTAAGTGGCTTTTCAGTGTACCCAGAGGCAACACAAATGCATCTCTGGAATATTAATAAAATCCTGAATCTTTGAGACACCAACTGGTACAGCATTGCTTATACTGATTGAAACTAAATGCTAATCCTTTCTTTTATTTTAAAAAAATCTTCTTTGTTATTTAAAACACTGATATTAGTGCGATATGAAGGGCCATTTTATTTTAAATTGTATTGTAATGTAGTTGTTAAAAAAATGTCTAATCATGCTATATTCAGTTTCCACAATGTAAATTTGATGAGACAAGAATCCAATCATTTGACGGCCATGAATACAAAGATATATGTTAATATGTCCAGTTTTTCTAATTCTGTAAATTTATTAAGGCAATATCTGTTTTCAGGTTTGAATCCTGAATGCTAGAGCTTCCCAGTAACCGATTCCTGAATGCTCGCTAGAGATGATTTTGCTTGTGAAATTCAATAAGCTAAATACTCACGGAGAAAAGAATTCAGCAAGGATTCTGACATCCGTAATGAAGTGTAAACTTTATTACTGATCTGATCCTGGCTTTTATACATTGGTTAACTTCATTGGTCTAATGGCAGCCATCTCTCTGAGTGCACGCATACACATTCTGCTGCGGCTCGAGTCAGCAGATGGGCTGTGGATACAGATAAACCAAGACTGTAAATTATGTTTTGCCTGTTTGTTCCTCCTGTTCCAAAGGGCAGGGCACAAAAGGAGGAGATTGCATTGCTTGTGGGGAGAAGGCAGTAGCTGTGCTATGTTTCCCTTAGCAGTTCTGATGGGCTGGGTGGTTAGTTTCTGGAGGTGCTACAGACAGAGTCTTTGTTAACCTGAACCCAGACTGAGAAGGTAAAGAAACTTGTGCGCTTCTGTCCCTGTGCTGCCCTGGCTTTCCCCAAAACGAATTTCCTGGAAACTTTGTTAAGCTTTATAAGATGGGCTTTCACTCTGTAAAATGTTTCCTTCATTTTGGATCCCTGTTTCCAATTTACCTTCTTCGCCGTGTCTCTGCCCTGATATTTTTGTTTCGAGCTGCTGGTTCACGTCTCTGTCTTTTGTCCTTCCTCTGCCTCCTTTCACTGCTGTTTTTTAGCTTCCTCTCTATGTCTGTGTGTTGCCCCCCTCCACTTTTCCCCCCTCACAATTTTTTTCACCACTGTCAGCCTTCTGCTGCTCAGATTTTTTTTCCAAATGTTTCTCTCAGTTTCCCCATTTGGCTCCTTAGTTCTTCCACACACGTGTACTTCCTCACTCCCATTCTGCTTTCTGTGTTCCAGATTTTGCTCTGTCTGGTTTCTGTGTTTATCTTTTTTATTTTCTCAATTCAGATTAGTTTAAAATATTGCAGGAAAAGCTGCTCTTGTAAAATTTCATCCAGATTGCTCTCAGAGCAGCTGCTGTCCTGGCATTTCCAACACTGAGTCAAACCTGAGCCTAGGGGATAGGAGGTCCTTAAAAGATCAAAACTCGGCTTCAGAATACTACCCAAAATATTGGCAAGCAGAACATGAATATAAAACCACAGCTGATAGCATCTGAAACCTCTTCCTACAGTTTTGACATAATCTAGTATTTTAAGAGTGGTGTTTGGTTTTGGTTTCTTTATTTCCTGAGGGAAGGGATTTCTCCCTCCTTATTTAGCATTCTTGTGACACTGAAGCAGAGAGGAGACATTGTGCATCTTGAGAAGGCACTGGGGCTCCTAAAATTTGCAGAACAATTTTGCTTATTTTCTTGACATATAAAATCATGTAAGTACTAATTTTTTAAAAGCTATCACAGTAAAATTCTGGGTCAATAAACTGCCACCTTCTGCTGAGAGTGCATGTTACTCCGTAATCAGAGATGCTGAAAAACAACTGCGAGATTTTTATGAACTGAAAAAAACTCTTCAGGAACTTCAAATTAACAGAGGTATTTTCATCAAATTACAAAAATGAAATATATCAACAATTTTTTTAATTAAATGATTGTTGCCTTCACGTGTTGCAACTTTATTCTCATGTATGCAAACCTGAAAGTAAAGCTGATTAGCAACAAAAAATGAAAATTGCTGACTTGCCGTTTTTATTAGCTCTGAACACTGTGAACTTGTTGAGTTTGTTTCGTTGGTTTTTTACACTGTATTTTGACTCATTATCTTAAATTACATTATGGTGAAGTTAATTGGTTTTATAAAGTGTGTCTTCTAATCAACAGTACACCTTTAAATATAAATCCCATATGTCTGTAGCACTGAACCAAAGAAGGTGCCTCAATTAACTTATTTGATTATTCACAGAAGAAACCATCCAGCGTTTTGAAGCTCAATGAGCAAATGGTTTTTATGAGTTCCATAAATCTCTTTGTATATGAAAAATCTATCAGTACTATTACCTTTTGATTGCATTTAATATTCAGAAACCAAACAATACTCTACTCTGGCTCTGATTTTTATTTCAGTTGCATGGCATTTCAAGATTAATTTAAACACAATAATAACAAAATATACATCTAAGGTCTTGATTTCATTTGCAAAGCCACCTAGACAACCACACACTTTGGGAGGCTTTTTCTTAAAGGTTCTATGTCAGGGAATGCTTCAGACATGCTTTCCCTGAGTCTTGTGAGGGGCAAAGTCTTGAATAGAAGATCATAGTATTTTAATGTGATTTTGCACAATTTCAAAAAAGAAACAGAGATCAAACTATAATTTCATAAATGACAGCTTAAAATATATTACTGAAGAAACATAGACTTGTAAGAAAAGTTTTTTAAAAATCTGAAAAAATATTCTGAAAGGGTAAGGTTTGAGATATATGTATATATATTTACAAAATACTAAAGGATAGGCAATATTCTGTCTTTAAAGAAAAGATTGAAACTCATGGTAAATTAACACAGTATTTCATAAAATGTTTGACTTTCCAGGCTGCATTGGTCTCATAACAGCGAGTAAACCATGAAGAAAATAAAGCTCAGTAATTGTCTGGTGTTTTGTTCTATGTATGAAAATATCTCATCACTGGTGTGGCTAGCAATTCGATGGAAATCCTCATGTGAGCAAAGAAGCTTAGTTCAGGCACAAGTTATTTTACTCCTAGCTTATATCCAATGGTGTATAGGCTGTCTATGTATCTTGGTTTACTTTCAAACGTTTTTCCAGACTTTATTGTACCTACTCTGGTGTTCTGTATTAGCCTGCAATCACATCTCAGTTACAGATCTTGAAGAGACTGTAAACAAGGTTTTAATGTGTTTAGAGACTGGAGAACCAAAACCCTTAAAAGCCTATACACCCTTAAGAGCCACCATTCCTGCTTGGCTCAGTGCAAAATTATCTTTTATCTCTATGGCGAGGGTAACTGGTATCTCCCCAGCAAATACTCCTCAACTTCAGTTGCTGAATTCCTCACAAAATCTTCAAATGAACATCCATTCTCACAATAATTTCTTTTTGTGGGCTGAAATGCTTTAGCTCTGACCGTTTATAAATATATTTGCTCTTTTGGGGACAACTTATCTGAATTCGAAGCCTAAGCTGTGTCAGTGCAGGTGTTTTTATGTGAAGGTGGCAGGCTTAATGACTGCATTGAAAATAGGTCTCTTATTATAACACTCTTTAGAGGAAAAAAGGTGAAGACGGATACAGTTTATGTTTAATTTTTTAATGAATCCTACCAACTTCCACCCTTAACTGTTTCCCTCTTCCTTTAACTTTCTCCACAGAGAGATTTAAGTGTTAAATTTAACAGAGATTAAGAGAAATTTAAATCTTTTCCATGGAGAAATTTTAGTGCAGGAATACACTGGTTTGTACTCATTACTTTTATTCTAATTTTTAATAAATTATTTACAGGTATAATTTTACATTATTATGTTAATAAAACTCTCTCTACAAAAACATGAATAAAACCTTTTTTTCCCCAAGCAGCTTTCTGGTAAATTCGTCTACCAGCTGGAGACCAGGTGCTGTCCTCTGCTGCGCGTTCATCTGACTTGCGGCACGATGTAAAGGTCTGGAGCCCTGGTCTAAGTCTCAGACATGAAAGCTGTCCTTGCAGGGCAGACCCAGGCTCAGCGCACTCCTCTCTCTGATCCTGAAGGCTCCACCTTGGCTCAGCCACCTGAGGACTTCTCCTCTTGGGATTCAGAAGTCAGTCAGCACCCTTCAAGTGGTATGATGAGAGCTATGACACTCTCTGGATTGCTAACAAGGCACTAAAGAAAGCTTTTGTGAACATTTTAACTATGCTATTGGTTTTTCTCTACTTGATTTTATCATTTGGTTTTTCCCTTCTTTCCTCCTGGGGAGGTAATAGAGGACTGTTTCTTATGATTTCTGTGAGCAGTTGCAACCACACCTCAACTAATATGGAAATGAGCAACCAAAATTTATAAGAACCAGTTAACTGGTCCTGCAACAGCTTCTGCTCCAGGCTGTGTTCAGGAATAAGTGTGCTTGCTTAGTAGGATATTAATCCTGCAATCTCATTGTAAGAGTGAACTTCTGAGAACTATGAAGTCCTGCTGAGAGCTGTGGAACTTGCCACAACATTCTGCCCACGTGGAGAAAACTGTAGCATCTGGCTTCCTTTTACTGCGATTAGAGAAATATTTCTTGAGAATTGTTCAATGAAATAGTTTTTCAAAAGAAAATAATTAAAACCAAACTTCCTCCCATGTGTATCCTGGAAGAAACAGCAGCCTGGTGGCTGCCGTATTGGCTAACAGTGTGATACAGACACAGCTACTCCAACTACGGACGGAGGGCTCTACAGTAGGGTTCCTGGCTACTGAGGGACAGGTCTGCCTTGTTTTTGGTGTAAAGCTTCAAAAAGCTGTCTTTTCTTCTCAATATATCTCTGAAAGTATTGAAACATCTTACGGAGCAGAGTTCTTGTTTTCAGACAGGCTGAAAGAGATGGGGTTGTTCAGCCTGGAGAAGAGAAGACTCTGAGGAGACTTAATAGCAGCCTTCCAGTACCTGAAGGGGCCTACAGGAGAGATGGGGAGGCACTCTTGATCAGGGAGTGCAGTGGGAGAACAAGGGGTAACGGGTATAAGCTAAAANATTCTATGATTCTATGACTAGTTCTGTGTTTTAAGTCTGGATTTTCTCCTGACCCTGAAATTCTGACTAAATTTCTAAATGTGTTTGTTGCTACGTTCTTAAAAAAAAAGTAGGTTGAATTTCAGCATTGCTGCTTTGTTCAAGAAGGATTTATGCTTCTGGGAAGTAGTCCTACAACAATTCTTTGGCAGATTCTCACTTTGCATCTTCAGGTTTTAACTCTGAATTTGTCAGATTTTTTTTTTGTCCTGTTTCCAAGCAAAATGAGACCTGAGAGGCTGAGCTGCTTTTCTTTTCTCCTTTTTTCCAGTGCCTTCCCTCAGATAACTGCTGAGACAGTTCATGAATTTCAATCAAGTTTGACAGAATGAGAGAGCTGTGAGGGACATGAAGTTTAGGAAGAAAACAGGTGCTTGAGTATTTCTGAGGGGCTTCTATCAGGGAAAAGTGACCCGGAGCCAGCTCACCAGTCAGCCCCTAGCCTTTGCACTACCTTCAGTGGAGGCTGTTACCTGCCCCCTTGGAGAGGTCAGGGAGGGTTCCTATGGGAACTGGGACCTCAAGGATGCGGGAGGCACCAGGGGTCAATAGCACCACAAGGTGTTTGTCAAGGGTGAGATATTGCTCAGGAGCAACTTTTTAGCTTGTGCTTGGGTCTTTGCGGTGTGACGGCAGCCATGTAAGATACTTTATAAGAGGACCAAAGAACATACCTACCTTGGGGTGGCTAAGTTAGACAGAACTGACAATCAAACGTTAAATAATTCAATTGTTTTAGCTATTAATTGTAAGTGAATGTTGTTTTTAATTGCACTTTAATAATGCCATGCCCTTTATAACCAAAATTAATGTTTTCTATCTCTCTGTTTCTGAAGTACATGTCAGTTTAATTAAACTATTAATGGTAGACAGATTTTAAGTACTTTATATTCTTCATTAAATTGTATCTGTTCAACAAGAATAAACAGGAAAATAGACTCTGTTAGAAGCAGATTCATGTTCTGCCTGATAAATCATTCATCATCAGATAAGATGATGAGGCATGCTTGTTTTTCTGTAGGCTTACAACGATAAACAAATACACTTTTCTATTACAATATTTATTGAGTTCATAGAAAAATAAACAAGACCATTCACTTTTAATATTATCAACAGGCCTGAAAGCTGTTGTTTGCCTTTATGACTGGTCAGTGAATGGAAAGAAATCTCTTGATGGTCTGAGGGTCAATGTTAGTGCATTTTGTCTGAGGTGCTTGTTAGCAGAATATTTCTAATGGTCTAAGATACAGTTCTTTCAGGGCCATTCAAGTGCAGTAATGATGAATATTTCTACTGTTCCTGCAGTGTTACATAATTGCATCTGTAAAGAATTAAAATATCTTTTGATTTGGCAGAAATGATGTATTTATAAAGCAAATGTTGAGTAAGTCTCAATCCTTTTAGGATCCATTGCAGGAAGGATGATGAAAACAACTTTTTGAAGATTGTACAAGACAGAATTACAGCAAGGTAATTTCTCCTCTGGTGTTAAAGTCTGCAAATCCTAATGGGCTGTTAATGGGCTAACGGGCAGAAATTAGAAAACACTGCAGCAACCGCTCATGATACATTCCTGTGCATATTATACAGGCAGACAAAGATGTAACTGGTTATAACAGAGACAACAACGTCCTTCCTTTGTGTGGCAGATCAATCAATAGCCAGGCATGTGATCTTGTTCACTATTATGTTAGTAATGAAACCTCCTTGTGATGTGACAACTGTGGAATAACATTTGGTCACAAAGCTGGTGTTAACAAGCACAACTGGCACTCTGGTAATTAGACTGATTTCTGGTCTACTTTCACAGATTGTCGATAAATGCAGTAAACAACAGGCTGCTTTCTTTCAGAACAAGTTATATGAAATCATCATCCATTTGGCGGTATGTACCATACTCTTCTTTGTTTTTTATCAGACTGTGTCAAGGTGGGGACGTGCATATATTTCTTTATAAAACCATGTTTCACAATAGAAACTTTGTGTGCATTGTTCAGTGATCACCTAATTAACCTCAGCCTTTTTCTCTTGGGAAGAACGCTAATTTCTCAGTTACAGGTAGGCAGTTAGATGGAGATGTTCTTCCTCAAATTCCCAACGTTCTCCCCTCTGATAAAGCTGTGTCTGCTATGGACAGTCATTAATATTGTTTAAGGATAAACTGAAATCTTAAAAGACACAGATTATCCTTGGTTTTAAAGGCTAAGAATATAGATCACATACAATGGTAGTATAATTTGTTACATTAAACAAAATAATTAAATTCAGCCACGGGTGTGCTAGCCAGCTTTTCCATCACCAGTTTGGGACTGTTACATCAAGTCTTGTTTGCTGTGTTTTGCTATTCCTGTGGACCCACAATAGTGGAAAGTTGACTGTAGTTTGATCTTTTCACCTAGATGGCAGAGTAACAAGGAGTGAGAGTTCCTTCCCTAGGTCCTGCACCTCCTCCACGCCTGCAGCCTGGCTTCGCATATAGGAAACTGTGTGAGTGCTGTAGTTCTGCCTCCTCCCCTTCTAAAGCAGATGAACTGAGATACGTCTGAGGAAGCTGCTTAGTTTATTTTGCATTGGCTACGTGGCAAAAATTTAGGTGGAGGCACTGTAATATGGATGCTATAAACCAGCACATGTCTCTATGCTTGCTGTCCTTTCACAAGGTGAGTTCAGAAACTGGAACCAGTGGGTAGGGGGCAGCAGTGTCATGGTGTGTCTGAGCACTGGTGCTACCTGGAACTTTGCTCAGATCTGCTGAAGTCCAGCTCCATGCTGATGTCAAGGATCCTTACTGGTACTGCTTGACTAAGAAGGATTTCTTGTGCAGAGCCATGTTATAACTAAGTTCACTTTATAAGTTCAAGAGACCGGTGAGCATCTGTGGTGGGTTAACCTTGGCTGGATGCCAGGTGCCCACCAGGCCCCTCTATCACTTCCCCTTCAGCAAAATAAAGGGGGAGAATAAGATGAAAAACTCATGGGTCAAGATAAAAGCAGTTTAATTAAAGGCCAAATCCACGCACAGAAACAAAAGGTAAACAGAGATGTTATTCTCTACTTCCTCTCAGTAAGCGATGTCTGGCCACTTCCCGGGAAAGCAGAGCTTCAGGATGTGTAGCAGCTGCTCCTGGAGACAAACACAGGAACAAATGCCCCCCTCCTCCTCCCTGCCCTTGGCTTTTATGGCTGAGCTGATGTCACATGGTATGGAACAGCCAATCCGGGTCACCTGTCCCGGCTCCGCCCCCTCCCAAGCTGTGTTACAAACACCCTGCTGGCTGCCAGTGCAGCACTCAGCACTGTGAGGCTGCTGTGGGGATAATGGCTCCACCTCAGACAGACCCAATACAGCATCTCTGGTTGTTATCAATGGTTGCCAGATCCTAATTCCCTGTGCAATCAATGAAAAGCAGTAGGGAGGAGTGTTTTACAGTAGGTACCTAATTTTATGCAGGATTAAGGCAGGAAGATGCCTCATTAGCAGTCAGTGAACATACAAACTAAATCCATGCTCATAAACCAGGGAGAGGTTTTGGACAAGTTCACTCAGCCGTAGGTATCAAGAAGATAGAGGATATAAATAGCAGTGAACGCAGAATACTAATCTGAATGGTTGGAAAGGAAGATCAGAGGTGTCTGTTGCTGTTCTCTTCAGAGCACTCTCTGTTCTTGCAAACCGCTGAGAAAGACCAATGAGGCTCTGTAAGACCCATAGCTTTATACTGCTGAAAAGGATTAGCAAAGCGGCCCGTGGCTGTACAGAAATGCCGTGTGCTCAGGGAAGAATCTCTTCTCTGACTTGTGGCTGGCTGAAGATGGTGGTACCATTTTGAGTGAGACCTCATGTCACACAGTCCCAGCCTGTCTGGGAAGGGATTGCAGGAGGACTTAGGTTCAACCCCTTGCTGAAAGCAGGGTCAGTCGTGAGGCCAGGCTGGGTTGCTGAGTTTCATCCAGTCTGCTCTTGTGAACCTCCAAGGATGGAGATGACACAGCGTCCCTGTGACCCTGCTCCACTGCAGTTCCTCTGCCCAGAAATCACAAAGTATAAATGTGTCTTTTCACTATTTTCTTCAGTTCCAACGTGATTTTGTATGGAGCTAGTGCTTCTTAGAGCTTCACATAGATTTCTATGGTTAAACCTATTGATAGAAGACTCAAATCTGCTGCTGATGCAGCACTGGGACTGCATTCACCTGTCAATGGGAGTCCATAAGCAATGAATCTTTTTTGCTGTAGGAAGTTAAAAAATAAAGCCTTAGATGTTAGAAGAGACAGGGTTCAAGCACCGCTAGCAGCGGTAGATAATAAGAATGATCATGTGATTTAAAAAAGAGGTCAGAGCATGTGTGAAAGCATCACACGTTTGGAGAAACAACCTATGCACTTGGAAGGTGGCTGAAGAAATGAGACAATATTTTGCCATTTGTATCATCTAAGCTCTGCCGTTTTGAGGAGGTTTTACCACACAAATGACTGTCAGGATGGCAGAGTGTTTCTAACTACATGGCTGGAACTTCTTTGCCATAGCTGTACATATTTAGATGCTCCCAGCGCACTGTCTGTAGAAAAAGTTTTTGTCAGGAAGGAGCACAGTGTTCTCCCTTCTTAAGGGTATATTTCACATCTAAATCAATTTATTTTGTAAGATTGAATAAATTCTAATTCACTAGCTTTGATTTTTAAAGAAATGGAAGGGCGTACAGCTAGTGACAGAGAAGTTGCCTTGGCATTTTGTGTTTATTTGCCATCAGTTGCTTCCATATTAAATTGTTCCATTTACAAGCTAGTATAATTTTTTTTGTAAGTGCCTGCTGCTCTGTCTAGTTGTGGAAAATGAAGCTCAGTTGTTTATGACCTGCACTATACTTCATCACTAAGCTTCAGCAAGTGTACAAGTTCTGGAATGAGAATAAAGCTTCGCCGGTGGTGGCACAGCATGAGGCAAAGTATAATGCATATTACTGTGGCACACCTGTGCTGGCTTTCCCTTGCTTATTGTGATGAAAGTTTGCTTTGTTAGGAGGCAAAATAGGTATAGCTTAAGGGGCCAATTTTCTCTGATTGGCATACCTGGTTCCCATTAACATTAATGAGTAAAATGGTCACATATTGACAAGAGAGCAGACGCTTGAGGAAGCAGATAAGTGCAGGAACAAGGTGACATTTTTATAGTCACTTTTCTGACCATAACAACTCTTGAAAAGCCATATAATTGAATTTTTAGACTCTCTAAATACAGAGATTTCATAATATGTTTGTATTACTTAATAACTGGCAAAAATCTAGCGAGGAAAGCCACGTCCGGTCTTGACCTTTGAGAGAGCAAGGAGCCACCTTCTCCCCAGCCTGTGCTTAGGCCTCTTCTCAGTAAAACACCTCTTGACACCCTTCCCACACTCTTAATGGTTATCTTCCAGGTTTCATCTTCCCTGTGGAAATGGTTAGTTAAAAATTCATTAAGAAGGAAACTTGTCACTGTCTAGAGACCTCAGATTTTTTTGCACCTTTTCATTCTGGTTTTGAAGGCTGTAGACACATGAAAGAAGGTGGGGGGGGTGGCAAAGGATGGTGATCGCTGGCTTTCTTCTGGCAAGGGACAGAGGTGTTGTGACTCTTTGCGATCTCCAGCAGCCTTTTGTGTCGCAGCCTATGCAGTCTGGACCTGCTGGAGGGAAGGGATCAGCTCTTGCTGAAATGACAAAGGTGGCAAGTGTTTCCCCAGTGTTTAGTTTAGCTAAAGACACTTAATTCTCTGGATGTCTTCCTTCAGACATACAGTATATCTGTCTTTCCAATTTCTCACTGAGAGTTAGATCTCGAATTTCTAACTTGACTGGATAAGGCAACTACCCAGAAGAAATAAGAGTTCAGCTGAGGAGGTTTCTAAACTAGGTTTACTGGGGAGCCTCAGGCTCCTTCTGGCTTTTCAGGCTGTAGCAGTAGCCAAGAACATTTATTCCCATTTCTACTTGGCAAAGAAGACTTTTTTTTTCTTTTTTTTTCTCTTTTTCTTGCAGATACGGGCTTCATTGCAGTTTCTTCTTTTCTGTCTTTCCCAAATTCAATTACTGAAAAGCTACTTTTTGGATGCCTTTAGCTAATACTCTGAGTGTCCATTTAAAACAGCCAGACATAGATATGATGTATAACAGCTTTTTTGGTTCAGTAGCAAAACTGAACCCAACCCAGCTGAACCTGAATCAGACAGTTTATTAAGGTTTTACAAAGTTAACAACAACAACAAAAAGGCTATTTTTATTCTGCATCCAAAACAAAAAGCTTAAGTATTTTATTATTTTTTCTCTTTTTTTTAAAAGTATTTTTTTCCATTATAACACATTTTCCTTTCATAGTGGTAAAGTTATTTTTGTGAAAAAAAAACATTTTGGAATCTCACACTTAAAATGCTAAAAAATGTTTCAACATTTAAAAAAAAAATCCCTTCTGCTTTTTCAGCCAAAGTGATGTCCTGTGCTGAGCCCAATAACAGGAATTGTCTCCATTCCCCTGTAACACAGTTTGCCAGCGAAGGCACCCTGCGGGGTGGGGGGGCTGTGTAGCCCTGCCCAGATATGGTGGTCAGTGCCAGACACTGCCCTAAGCGTCGGCGGCAGTCTGCTCTGTCCTACACATGTTACTGCTGTGCTCCACAGACTCACTAAATTGATTTCAATAATTTTCTAGGCTCACATCAATGTGCTGCATTTGTATCTGTGAAGGGCCCGTGATTACGGTCTAGGCAGGGCATGATTAAAGAAGAGGTACTTATCCCCACAGCTCCTCCAGAGATTTTATCAGACTCTAACCTCTTTATTTAAAAATGTATCTGTAAAGAAAGCCTTAGTTAAGCATACCTAACGCTGGTGGTGTCTGCATAAATACGCATCCAGCCTGAATCAGAGCACCAGAGAGGGCTGACAGCCCCATGTGTGTTCGTGGCGTGTTGAACCCAATGTGGCTGTGCTGCCGGGAGGACTGCGACCTGAGCAGACAGGGAGGACCACCACCGTCACCACTGCCCTTCAGGGAGGGCTACCACTGCCCTTCAGGGAGGGCCACCATTGCTCTGCAGTGCCTCGCATGGGGCCATGTGCTGCTGCTCTCTGAAGCCATGGGACGTGGCTCTCTTCCACAGCCCATTTGCAACCGTGACTGTTGTCTAGAGATTTTGCAGCCTACCTTCCTGCTGCCCAGATGAGTTTCGTGAACTTCTGGGTAAATTCAAAGCCTGGTTACTTTTTCCGTGTTTCTGCTGGGGAGGTGGCGTCCTGACACATTAGAGATCCTTTGTCATTTGGAAACGCTGAGCCAATTTAGTTAACGTTTTAATTTTTGTTGGGTTTATAATTGTTGTCATGTGTCAAGAGGTCAGTTTAGACAGCTTGGTAAGCTAGAAAAGCTAGCAACAAATCCAATCAAGTGAATATCCTTTCATTTCAATGGCTTTTTCTCTCCTTGTTTCAAGCCCAGAAGGAGGCCTTAAAGTTGATGAGAAGATAAATTCAATTATACTTAAAGCTGACTTTGGCTCTTAGCTCTCATACTACCTTTCCCCATCCTTGCCATCCATCCTATTGCAATCGTTTAAATTTGCCCCAATAGTAGTTTGCCTATTAGCTTTGCTAATGAATTTACTAGTGCAAAAGACCACTTGCAGGGCTGTCCTAAACATAATGAGTGTAATTATTTAGCACAAAACCAGGGCAGCATCTTTTTCTCTCTTGACAGGAATAATTCTTTATTCTCTCATTAGCTATGTGCCTTGGTCTCAGTAAACTAGTTATTGACCTGCTCATTTAAGGAGCTTCACTCTAAATGCTTCTTCCCTTATTTAACTCAGACAAGTTCCTATAATTTCCCCTCACCGTGCAGTGCTAGCCAGTAAAATGTAACCATTGTTCATTTGTTGTGAAGAGAGCTGGAAGACAGGAAGCTATTCTTAGATGGATGCTCAGCCTCCTGAGCCCTGCTTGCTTGTCCCTGGTTATAATGGATACAAAACTGTATGGGGCTTAGTAGACATCATGTAAACTCTACAGGAAATCTGAGCCAATGAATCATGGAGACAGACCCCTACTGAGCATTGTGTGTCTGAACAGACTGCAAATAGATAAAAAAGCAGCTTAAGCAAGTGGCTTTCATATGAAAAGAATGCATAAATTAGAAATGAATTGAGAGTATCTGTTGTTTTAAGGCAGTTGGATTTTTACTTTCTGTACTGTTTCCCTGTTGTAAGAAACCACTAATTATTCAGACTACTCTGAAGATTGATGCAGGGGTTTAGCATAGTCTTTGTTGCTCTTTAAGCATTCCACTGGATTGCGCTGGCTCAGCCTGGTGGTGCTGTCCCACACTGCCTCCCCAGCAGCTGTACAACCAGCCTGTCCCACCTGGGGTGTCTGCTGTGACATCCTTGGAGACTCCCACCTGCAGCATGACAAAGAAGCCTGGGGAAAGCAGGACTCCAACCGTGTCAGGGCTTTACAGACTGGCCTCCCAGACAGGGCACGCAGATCCCCAGCCCTAGCCAGCACCACAGCACCAGTTGAACTGGGATTATCTAGCGGCAGAGTGGCAGCCTTACATCTCACCCTCGCAGTGTGCAGCACTGGGCAGCAGTCAGCTGCCGCTGCTCCCGTTGGGCTGTTCAGTATGCGGGACTCCTGCTCATTCCCACCCTGACCATCAGTGAGTGGAAGGGAGTGTGGAGCTTCCAGGCAGCTTTCCTGGAGCCAGCCATGGGCTGGCCAAAGCGGACATCCCAGGGGTACCGAGGAGCAGTGGTCTGCCTGGTCTTGATGCGAGCTGTCCTGAGTTCAGGTGTGGGCTGTGAATAGAGAGGCTCAGCTCCAACATGATGGCCACGTAATGGAGGCAAAGATGAGGAGAGAGTAAAATCCCAAGACCTAGCCTTTCCCCAGCCTCATGCTAACAGCCTCATCCCAGAAACGATTTTTTGCTTAGGGATTCAGCAGGTTCCTCTGAGAGGGATGCTCCCTTGCTGCATCTGTGGTCTGCAGGTGGGGAACAGGCAGCACTGACTAAGCACATCTCCTGCTGATCAGACATTACCACCTTCTGTTCAGCAACAGCAAGCCAGCCACCCCAGAAGCAGCTACCATCACCCCAGCTTTGTCTGCAGCAGCATCACAGATCAAAGGCCAGGAGTGGTAAGTTTGCATGGTGTGCAGCTGGCTGGGGGTGCAGAGGGGGCCTCCACCAGCAGCTCCAGCATGGCACAGCGAGTGGAGGGTGGTGGTGGAGCAGGCAGAGAGAGGGTAGCGTGAGGACAGGCTGGCAGCTCTGGCACAAGCTCAGCTGCTGGCTGAGAAAGGGGTTTGGGACATTTCCCTTTGCGGCAGTACCATGCTGGCTGTAAGTGCCCCCATGCCTCCCGCACACAGTGGGCTGGCTGCTCAGGCAGGGCAATGGGGTCAAGCGTCTCGGACAGTGTGTAGGTGCTTGCATTTGCAGAAGGGCTGGAGCTGGCACCCGCTGTGCCTGCTGCAGCAGCAGCAGCAATCATCTCTGCTCTGGGGCAGCTGATGTGGGAGTGGTGGGTCTGGAAACCAGGCACTGCTGGGCTCAAGGACTGGCGAATGGGGCTCCGCGCGAAGGCTAGCTGCAGTTCTGTTGCTTGCTTTTTCATTGTTTTCTGGCTTTTTTCAGTGCCTTTTTTGTTAACTTTGCCATTTTCTAAGATGAACTATTCTGTCTATAATTGTTCACAGATTGTGATAATAGACTGTGGGCATATGGCCCGTAGTCTGTGGTCCAGCAATTGTATGAAAGAGACAGATAGTGGCCCTCCGTTGTGTTTACAAATACTGGTGATGCGGAGTTGCTGTTTCCTGTGACCTAGTGTGGGCCACGTCACCTCCTGCTGTTGGGATCTTGGTTTTTCACTGAGTCATTTGTGCCAGATGCCTGCATAAGGTCCCTGGCTGTCTATAATCCATATGGCCTCTCATGGGTCTCGGGAGCATCACCACCTCGCCCCTGTCTGGGGAGGCAAAGGGGGTCCGTGTCTTTTCAGGTGGGAAGAAGGTGACACCTGAGTGGCTTACCTAAGAATGGACAGGAGGGGAAGAGGCAGGACAGCTGCAACACCCCATCTGGGGGGTGAAGCCCAGAGCTGAGGGCAGCCTGGGAAGCAAAGGGGCTGTGCCTGTGGGCAACCTTTCAGGCTTGGTGCCCTGTGGACACCTCACGTCGCCTGGCACCTCTGCTGACAGTATTGCAGAAACCTGTGCTATACCTATTGTTGCCCCATCTGAAAAGCAGTTCAGCTTTACGAAGCAAAGCTCTGGTCTGGTCCCGCAGGTCCCAGCCCCTGTGGTCTGGGCAGCTGCTCCAGGGCAGCACGCAGGAGCGTGAACCACCCATGTACATGTGTCTGCTGGCGGCCGGCTGTCTGGGTTGTGCTAACTGTAATAAATCTGTGGAAATGTGGCTTGCACAGCAGAATGTAAAAAAAGCATCAGGTTTTGTTTTAGAAGTGAATAAAAATTCCAAACTGACCCACTGCAGAGAGTCAGTGCAAGGTATTTGTATTTAAGAAGGGAAAATAAGCCACTGTATTTTAGCTGCCTGGTTTTCTCAAAATTATTCTTAAAAACCTGATGTTTTTAATAGAAAAGCTTTTACAGTAAGTATTTGATATGAGGCAGCCTACTTTCAAGGTGTTTTTCGATTTCTTCTAGGTAGACTCAGAAAAATAAATGGCTTATTTTAAGCTAGCATTTGTCTGTTTGAATGTAATTGTGCTGCAAAAAACTTATCAATAAACACCTTCACCTTAGGGAAGGCTGGTTAACATTTTCATTGCATTTTTATGTTTGAATAATGATGCTTTAATATATCTTTTTCTTGATTGTAATTTGCACTTTCCCTATAAGAGTAACTTGGCTTGACAGTGCATGAATTCTAAGCTAAAAATGAGACAAATTAAGAAGTCTGTTGGCAGTGACGAACGGGCAGCAGGGCAAGATGGTACAACTAAAAAGTACTGTTCAGAACAGTCTTCAGCCTGAGGTTTAGAAGGTTATGTCCCTTAATTCTGTTCTCAGCAGTCTCATTGCAGTTTCTATGGGGCTTGTTGGTGTGTGTGTGACTGCAGGGTCAGGTCTCAGTTCCCTAGTCATGACTCATGGAGCTGCCCACTGTTGTGTGGCTTTACAGACATCTGGGAGATGTGCCAATGTAAAAATGGTGTGCCAGGCACTGAACTGGTCCCCGGTGCTCTGCAGGATGTGAAGAAAGTTTTCTTCAGGTCTTGCTGAGGACATTGCAAGGAGTTCTCACTGCTTCTTGACTTGCTGTACCCTGAAAGGTAAAATTTTGGATGACAGCATTTTTTCTAATGGCCCCAAGTTTCATTGGTAACAGCAACAGCTGATACGAAAGTAGTACGTACCTCAGTAGAGTGAGTTTGCTCCTGTGGCATCATGTTTTTCCAGTTGGTCTGTACATTTCTAGCTCTGATAGCTTCTCTTTGCAAATCCTCATTAGTTATTTCATGTGAAACATGTAAGGAAAGAATTAGGGTGATTGCAGTCACTTAATTCCACTTAGAGATCCTTCTATTTCTTAAGTCACTGTTTTTGTATGAGAAATGGTTTGGCACTGAAATATTAAATTGCAAGAGGAAGATTAATATGTCTCCTGTCTTGGCAGGTTTCTTCATTATATCGTTAGTACGGAGACCTTAAGTTTAGCTTGTTTTTAGAGGTTTGATCTAACTCAAAGAAATTTGAGGTTAGTTTGATTTGATGCACACAATCATAGTCGCTGTTTTCATCCACTACTAGACTGGTTTTTAATGCAGGTTTAGTTAGAGTTATTTTTCTGTGTTTTAACAGAAACAATTGTGTATCAATTATTTCTAACATACATCACTCCCACAATTAAGTAATTGCTAAAATGAGGAGCAGGGCAAAACATGATGTGTGTGTGTCAGGAAACAGCTCTGAATTACGAGTTCTGTCTTTGCAAGACAGAAGTGTGATAAAGGGAAGGGGAAAATGTATTCCCCAAGATTTGTATTTGAAAATGTGAACACAAAAGATGAAGGGTCTAGGATTATTTTTACTGTTAGAGGGAATGTCCTTTTGAGGGTTAAGGTGCAAGCTGTTTCTTCATCTCTAGCAGTGGGCTTTGCCTCCCACCCACTAAGAGAAGAAAGTGCCCTGCGACACTGTGTGGACCTTTGGTGAAGTTACCTTTTTGAGTTGCTCTTCAGGAAGCCTTTTCTTTTTCCAGCTTGTGAGACTCTCGGGTAGTTTCATCAGAGCTGTTATTTCCAGCCTCATTGTCCACTTGTGGTACGGTACCTGAGCCAGGACCCTCCCGTGCAGCGGAGAGCACAGGGACACATGTCCCCTGTTACAGACATCATACTATTAAGCAGAGAGCGGAAAGGGAGACAAAAAGCCCTGTAATCACAAAGGCTTGTGCTGTGTGATAACTCTGAATCTGTGATTTTTTTTTTCTTCTTTGCGGATGCATATTTGTATCTAAACCCATCCTTTCAAGCTCCTCTCACGAGACTGATCATTTCTTGGCATCTCAAGAGAAAGGGGGTCACTGGTGTTTGGAGGAGGAGCTGAGGTAGCAGCGTTATACACAGCATAAACACTTGAAGAGTCAGTAAATGAAAGAAATGTACTTTGCTCCAATACTCATCAAACAGAAGGAAGAGTCTGTCTCAGCCTGCTGTAGGATGATCATTAATTTTTAATAGTGTTAATGTTTATTAGTGACAGATGATTGACTTTAAGTGCCTTATGAATAATAAATAAATGATGTGGATTTTGGGCATCTGCCTTAGATTTGTATGCAAAGCCAGTGGGACTAACCTTCACAGCTTCAGAGGAATGTAGCTTCGGTTCCTCAACGGATGCCGTAACTCAGGCTTTAAGACTTCTCATGTTTTAGTTCCAATAAACCTGGAAGGCCTCTCTGGCCCCTTTCTTAGGGTGCATCGATTTCTTGGGGGCCTCAGGGTGAGAGGGGAGCTCATTGCAGCTCTTTTGGCTAACGCAGGACTGCTGGAAGGTGCATTATTCACTCTGAGGCTCTGCTGGATTTCATAACACTTAAACACCTGTGTCCGTCAAACAGAACACACAGGATCGCAGCTAGAGCTGCTCTTGACTTTGTAATTTCATTGACTGACAGTTTAATATCTATTTATTTTCACATCTGACTCCAGTAGAGACAGGCTGGCATCCTGAATGTCAGGATATTATGCTGACAACTGTGTTTTTCATTACTATAGGAAAAAAAAAAGAAAAAAAAAAGGATTCTTCATAAGTAAAGAGGTTCTTTTCAAGCATAGCAACTGTAATAAAGACCAAATTCCACTTCATAAAAATTTGGTAGTAACCAGTGATAGGTTATGTGTACATATTTATATAGGAACAAGGTCATACAGTTTTCAACTTTCTGTCTCTTGTACACTGTGAAATGCCATGTAATTATATTGCTTAAAAAGCTGGAACAACCGCCTCTATAATGGACTCTCATAAGCAACGCTATGTTTGCTTAAATTAAATGTTTAAAATTGGCCTCTTATTTTGATCCAATTTTGTTTGCTTTCTAAACAGAAACAAGTGGCTTATCCCATCTAAAGCCTACAATATTTGAACTGCTTAAGAGAACGTTTCTAGAAGAGAAAAGGGAAATATGCATGTTTCAGTGAGGCTGTGCTGATGTTTAGAGAGAAGAGGGTAAAACTGTTCCCGTATTGGGCACCAGCCAAATGGCTGATGATGCTGTAATAATGTTCTCCAGATGTCAGGCGGTTACACCAGACCAGAATGGCCATTGCTAACTTACCATCATTCACTGCTTACTATATAAACACTAAATTTGTATTTAATTCCACTTTAGTTCAATGGATTGTGATTAATATTGTAATTACCCTGATTCAGAGAACTTTTTAGGCCAGGCTATTCTGGGTTTTCTCAGAGGGTAGCACTATACATCAGCCCCGATTACATGATGCATCCAGCTGGGAACTGCCCTGTAATCACCCGCCTGAGCATCCCTTGCACTACTGGGTCTTATGGCAGCGAGAGAGACACAACTGCACTCTGTAAAACGTTTCAAGACACTGAAATGAAAAAAGAATTACATTCACAGCTTGTAATTGGTCATCAGGTGACTTCAAATCACCCAAACTTGTTTGATTTCTGAGCAGACACAACATTAATTACTGTCATTAATGCCAGGCCTTGCTCATAATTTTTGAAGCATTTTTGTTATGCCTAACAAGTATGCACCTTATCTCAGTTTCAGGGTGCAGTCAGAGCCATCACAGTGTTGAATACATGTGGCCAGGGACACGGCACTGTGCTGCCAGGACACAGGGCATTCCGGTCCCCTTCTGGGCATGCAGACACTGCTGCAGCAGTGCCCCTTGCTGCACCGCGTCTGGTCCCCTTCACTGGCTTGATCCGTGCACTCATCAACCCATCTGGCTGCTCCTGAGCTCTCTGTTAGAGGGCTGCAGGCTGGGCTGTCTTGACAGGTGGAAATCTAAGCTCCTCCTGTTCCTGGGGAGGCTCTTTAGTGCCCACAGTGGGTTTCTGCATTGCACTTTCAGAAATAATTGCACAACGTGCACCCTAGGAGAGCCTTGGGTGTCACGCATCCCTTCAGGAACCTGCCCGAGAGAGACAGCACGCCTCGCTTTTCCCCAGTAGGTACCTGGGCTTAGCCACCTCGCTGCTGTTAGCCACCTAAACATCTTCAAAAACCAGTCCTCTGGCAGATATTGGGTGATTTGCTGTCTCCATCCTATACAAATACAGATCCACGAAGACCCATCTTAGTGGTCAAAGTTAAAGAGAAACACAGTATTTACACATTTTTCAAGTGCATGACCAGCAGGGTGAGGTTTTGCATGCTAAAAGCAAAAAAGATATTTGTGCAGCCAATCAAAGGGACAATATTTTAAGCCCTGGTGAACGGCTTGGTGCTCTGCTTGCATTTACAGCAGTGTCAAGAGTATAGCAAGGACAAATGGGAATCTTGTATGATCATAATGTTCCTATTTATATACACATAAAATAGAACAGGGTTTTAAAAGCTAATGCAATTTTCTGTTATAACAATACCCTTAATAACAATATGGTTTCACTGCAGAGATATAAACAAATATAATAGAAAATGAGATAATGCCATAAAATAGATGCATTGTTTTTGGAATTTGAAGGACACTTGCCAGAAAACATTTACCAACTTACGAAATCCACAGCAAATGAAATACAAACTTACCTTCTGCTGTTGCCTGGGTATAACTTATTTGCTGCAGTCTTCTTATCACTATGGATTTCTAACATAATTAGTTGTTTCTGTTGTCAAGTGTATAATATCTGACCTAGAATTTACCAGAACTCGCTAAACAAATGTTGAAATAGGAGAAAATACTTTTTAAAAAAAATTAATTGTAAGATGTAAAACTGATAGTGTTTCCACAGTAGAGCTATACAGCAGCTAGATATGCTATGATTATCTCAATCATTTTATTGAAGTCTTCAGTTTAGATTTTGCATATACTTTGCTGCTAGCTCAATTGAAACAAACTGTAATATCCAATTAAAAATTAGGTTTGTCTGCTTTAGATTACTAACATTAAAAATATTGTGGATGAAATAAGAGCTGACCTGAACAAAAACTCATCCTATGAGCACATTGTAACTAGCATTTGTTTTTAGAAAATATTACAGACTTTATTTGTGAAATTAGCCTTTGTCTTCTTATTACTTAATTTGTCCCTTCTCTCTTTGCTGCTTTAGTTTTTCTGAAATCACAGAATATGAAAATTTTCACAAGAAGCTGGTTTTCTTTGTAGCTTCCACTTCATCGCTGATTGAGTGTGTGTTTCTTTTAATCATTTAACAGTGTTTTGTCATGTAAATGACCATTCCTTTCTCTTTCATTATGAACGACTATAACCAGGAGTGCCAAAGTGGATTGCTGGATGGCATTTATTATCGTGCATTACTTTACCGTGTCTTCACTTATCCACGTTCTGGATACGCTGGCAATCTGTGCTGGTTTTCCCTCCTCCTGGAGCTGAAGGATGCTTGGGGAAAGGGACCATCTCCCTCCAGACACTGAAGGTAGCTGCACTATAATGTGCATTAGCCAGGGGCAGGCAGGCCCCTGGGGTGGCAAGTAATGCTGCAGACTAAAAAAATGTAGAATTTAAAAAAAAAATGAAGGATGGCTTGTGCTTTCGCTGTTGCTGGGCAATCCCTCCTGCCTTCTGCCCAGTTTAAGGGTGTCAGAACTTGAACCTCTCTCTTATGGAGGACAGGAGCAAGAAGGAATGAGAAATGTTTGTTTCTTGTTTTCTCAAGCATGATTTGTGATGCCCAACACATCTGGAGGTGGGCTTGGAGTATTTGGCAGAGAAGAGAGGATGTGGAGGCTGGAGCTGTCTCAGTGGTGTAGGAAAATGAGAAGCATGGCTGTGCAAAGGGCCAGAGGGGAGGAGAGGCAATGTGGCTGTGGAGGACAGGAGTGCTGGGCTGCTGTGTCTGCTGCGGAAGCTAGGCAGGCAGCGGGGTGTCTGGGTGTGATGTCGCACGGGGCAGCAGCCAGGGCTCCAGCAGGTTACTGCACGTTGCTGCCCACCTCGATCCACAGCCCAAAGAAATGATCTGCCTGTGTGTGGCCGTGTCCCATTGCCTTTCCTCCCTTAACACAATGGATTTTTTTTTTCTGATGCTCACAGTGGTCTGTTTCACAGATTATCAAGGCAATATACTGCAGATGCTCTCCTTATTATAAAAAATGCAGTTAGGTATGTAAAATGTCAGTCTGAATGCTGCCTTTGCTTGCATGCCGTAGGTTTAAATCTTGAGCAGGGCACGTGATTTCAACTTGCCTTGAGCATAATAAGGAAGTAATTACTCAGCTGTTGAGAAAGGCCCTAATATCATTACAGATAACCTGAATGCCCAGGCAATATCTGCCTATTATTTGAAATTGTTTCAAAATAATTTAAAGAAAAATTCTTACATTCAAATCACATGGTAATAATACAAGTTATCATAAAAAAGTGTTATGAGATAATTCTAAATGTCAGTTTAACATATTTTAGCCTATTGGATCTTTAAACAGAGTTGAATAACATCTTTCATGAAGTAAGTGTCTTTTTGGTAAACTGAAGGGGACAATAATATTTAAAGGTCAGTTAACATGGAGAGTTGGTTCTAGTTGTTATTATTGAAGACCCAGCTGTATTACCTTTACACAACATTACTCCACAAATCCTTATTAAAACTGCAAGAGCAAACCATGTCTTTCCCTCTCTTCCTCCCCCCCTTGTTCCTGCCATGATTTTTGATTCTGCCTTCTCTTTTTTATGTGTAACAATTTCTCTAGTGAATAGCACTGGATGATCCTCACCCTGCTTCTGCCATGCTGCATCCAAAAGAGTCATACATTATAGTTGCTGTCAATGCTGCCAACTAGAAAAAACCTCTCATTTCTACGTTACATTTCAGCCTCCCACGTATGACATGAGCTACCTTGCAAACAGTTGTTTAATAGTTTTGAGCTGCTTAGGAAATGGTAGTTTATTTCAATTTTTTATTTAAATAAGAAGTTTCAATGGTGTGTTGTACAACTGCTACTGCATTTAATTGCAAACAGACAGGCTGTCTGTCTGCCTGCCCACCCACCCGTGACCAATTGGTATTAATAGTCTGTGCAATGCAGTGATTCATTTATGCATAAGCACCCCCTGCCCCCCAAAACCTTGCCTGGGAAGGACTCTTTTGCAGGGCATGTGCGTCCCTGGGGGCTGGAGGGGGTTTGGGGAGGCGTGCCACAGGCTGGCAGCGTGAGGCAAGCAAGGTGAAGGGTTTGTGCCCCTCCACATTGTGTGGGGACAGCCATGGGGAGCATGGCTGCAGGGGCCCGGCTGTGGGTCCTGCAGGAGGATTTCTCCCCACAGTCCTCTCTGTAGCTAGTGCTCGCCTAGCCCAGTGCTTGAGTTGTGCTCTGCTTGGGTAGGTTTGTCCCTTGTCTCTTAGCCACCTCCTTGCAGACATTAATAGACAGAGAAGAATGGCAATTAAAGAGCAACCAGCCACAATCTGCTTCTGCAGCCTGCAGGAGCCGTTGTGAGCTGCAAGGGTGCACAGGGTGGAAGCGTTTGCTCTGTGTTCGTGGCTGTGTCTGGACACTCTCTGTGCTGGGCTCACTGTCCTTTCATTAACTGGCCAGCCTGCAACAAAGAGATGATGAGTTGTTTTTGCTGAGGCTTCCTGATGGGAATTCGCTGCCAGGGTTTGGTGCTGCGTACGAGGGTGTTGGCATGAGCAGGGTGAGCGGCTGGGGAGTGAGTGGGGCTGGAGGCTGGGGTAGGAGGGGGACAGTGAGCACCTACCCTGTGCATCCCTGATGGGACTGGGGTGGAGGTGGAAAAGCAATGACCAAAGTAAGGAGATGAGGTGATGTTTTGCTTTCTTCACTGTGCTTGGTGTGGAGACACCAAAGTGCTCTGGGGGCCCTTTCAGTCAAGGCAGATGTACAGCAGAGTGGGAGCAGGCTGTGACCCTGCTCCTGGGGACCCATAGGATGAGCAGGGACAGGGTGTGCCGGGTCCTGTTCTGATGGGCAGTTCAGATGTAACCACCCTATTTTAACATATAGAGTGTAGGTAAACAGATGTGAGCTGTGCTGTGTCCGATGGTGCCAGTGCCAGGGGCAGCCTGGGGGGCCTTTCCTTCTGCAGCAGAGATGTAGCCTGTGTGCCCAGAAGTGATGAAGGAAGATTTCCTCATGCTCAATGCAGTGAGTGCTTCTCTGTGCTGAATGAGTCCACCCAATGCCATGTGTAGGTGGTAAAACGGCTTCCATGGAGACACTGCAAAAGCTGACTGCCAGATTTTTTATCCTAAGAAACCTCAAAAAAAGTCATAGTTTCAATTTCCACAAAAGCAGAAATGTAATGTTATGCAAATAGAGTCTTTTTCTACAAGCTGTGGCTTTGATGGGACATCCCAGTGCCAGTACCTAATCTCATTACTGCTGACAGGGGCATGAGGGTTTGGTGCTCCCATAAGCATGGACTCCAGGGAGAGGTGTTGGTCAAAGCAGAACAACGTTTGCCTGTAAACTGTGTTTGTCCACAATCAGGCTGGATCCTTGGATGCAAGTCAATTACCCAAATTACCTGATGGTGCCAGTCAGGAACATCAGCCAGTTGGAGAAGGGCCCTGCAGACCTAGTGTGGCTGCTTCCATGCAGCTGGTCATGGCTTTGGGACAGGGAGGAGGACTGGGAGCAACCAGGCATTCCCTCTGCTTCAGCAGTTGCTTTGTTTCCCCGAGAGCTGCCTTCCCATCTAGAGCAGTCTGAGGGATTTGGTCTCCTGTACATACTCCTTTCTGAGCACTAGGTGAGCACAGACAGAGCTCAGAGCCCCAGACATGATCTGGGCCGCCCGAGGAGCGCAGTGCTCAGGCAGCTCAGGCTCGTGCTGCCGCTGGGGCAGCCAGATTAATGACAGACCTGCAGGTAATGGCAGTGCAGGCAGCTGGAAGGTGTGGAGGGCAGCTGTGGTGGAAAGTTGCCTGCCCTTGGTTATTTTTGCAACCCATGAAGGCTGAGGTTGGAGAGATCCAAAACTAGCACTAGTGGGGCACTGCAGAAACCTCCCCTTTCTGTTGAGATGGGAGGCTCCAGAGTGCCCGGCCCAGAGATGCTACTCCAGTGTGCAGTGAAAACGCACAGAAACGTTCTGCTTCTGTTTTTCCATGCTGTGGGCCTCTTCACAAGCTCTGTATCTGTGGTTACACCCTGTCAGAAAACATGCCTTCCTGTTTGTGTTTGTCAGGGCTCTTTCCAAAGGGTCCTAACATCCTTCCTTCCTTTGTTTAATTTCTGGATGAATCCAAAGCCATACAAGCTCTTAGAATGTATATTTCTCTGCTTCTGGGGTCCTTGGCTCCCCCTAAGTGAAAGGTTTTTAAAGCACCACCTTCCCAGCTCAGTTTTCTCTCCTCTCGCGCTGGTGCGCTGATGGCCTTGCTGGTCTAAATACAGGCTCACCCCGTCCAGGCACAGGAGAGCGGGGCCACGCTGCAGCTGTAGAGGCAAGGGGAGCATTGCCTTTCCTATTAGCAGCTCTGCCGGCTCCTGCGATTGGAGCCGCATCTTCTGCAGTGTTGCTGCAGCCTGGTGCTGGGGCAGCGCGGGGCTGCTGCTCGCCGACAGACTCTGGGCTGCGCCAGGGCCGCTTACGTTCCGTCTTCAGCCCTTGCCCAGCCTTGCTGTGCTTACTCAGGGTCTGCAGGAGGTGTCAATTTGGAGCTAGCCTAATGGAAGCATAGGGTGGGGAAGGCAGGGCTGAGGGCTGGGATACCTCGCCTGCCGGGGCGGGAGGCTGGCCACTGCACGGCTCTTTTGGGAGGAGGTTTGTGGTGGGGAAGGAGGTAAGACAGCATCTCTGGGGCCGTGGAGGGCTCCTCTCACTGGGGAAACACAGCAAGCTGGAAGATGCTCCATCTGTCCTTTATCCCTCTGATAAATATTCTACCCTGTGCCCTCTAGATGTGAGGAAGAAAATATGATTAAAGAGTTGAAATGCTTTTATTTGTGAAATATTAACTTTGTGTAATATATATTCAAAAGCAGATACTCATTTAAAGGTTATATTTAATATAGCTTTGCTCCAGTTTTTCTTTTTTATTATTATTTTCTTATACATCTTTCCACTTTCTAAGGCAATGCTCCAGTGACTACTGCAATATAATAGCTGCTTTCTCTCTCAGTACACAATTTGACAGCATTTATTCTTTCCTTCAGTGAACATAATTACTTCACATATGGAACCTGTGATAGCCTACAGGCATCTGAGAGAAACCAGAATCATACAATCTGTCCCCTTTGTGAGCTTAATTTACATTCACAAGTGTCATTTTAATAGTGCTGGCAACATGTAGGATAAAAATTACAGGTCAGCTGCAGCATGTCACAGGGAACTGTGCTTAAGTCAATAACATGGTATTATTACATTCCGGATAATTTTACAAGGTAGATCTCACAGGAGGAATTTGACCCCTATTTCTTTAGTTTTATGCCTTTTGGTTTCCTCCATAAGGTAATTCATTTAGAAATGGATGTTGCAAAGCTGCAAACGCATTGACAAAGAGGTTAGGCCATAGTAGGCTTTTCCAAATCTGAAAGCAACACCTTTCCTTTACAGTAGCTTGTAACAGCACTTACAATTACCATACATCTGGCACATTCAAAAATTTCCACTGTTAATTCTTGGGTTTTTCTTTTTCCTGATCAGTGCAAGCAAAATACTGAGGGGCATAGCCTTCTGCCTTCTAATTTCATAGAGTTAACCGAAGTCTCAGCTTTCTGGAACTGATTCGTTTTTGGCCAGGCAAAGTAGTCTCAGGCTAGGCATTTTACAGACATTTTGTACAAGAAAAATAGTGAGTGTCACAGAGACGTGTTGTGTACAAAGCTATATATAATACCCAATTTAATTTATATATTTATAACACCTAAAAATTATCGCTAATTTCTCACCCTGGCATCTGTAATATAAATAGAAGTGCAATAAATAATTTAATAAAACAACAGGTGATTGGTTTTAGTAAAAATTTGGGTTTGGGTAGAGTGCTGAATCCAAATATAAAATCAATTTCAGTTACCATTACTGATTATATTCTGTTTTTACAAAACCCCATAATTTACTGCAGTTTAAATTTTCAAAGGTTGTTTAGGGGAATGCTCAAGGGCTTACATAGTTTGTTCATAGTACTCTGATATTCAAAAAGTCCAGACGTGCACAAACAAGGCAAATACACCCCCAGGTGCCTGCCCTGCACGTGCATACCCCCACATATCCATTCTCTGAATCAGGCATTCATTCACTCCCCCTGAAATTGCATCCCTCCATTGCTGTAAGCCCTTTTTCTTATTCGAGCAGCATGAGGAGAACAAATATCTTTTATCTAATGATTCATTTTCATATCACTGGCAGTGCTAGAGTTTGAGTGGATTTTTAATTAAAAACAAAACAAAACAAACAACAAACCAAAAAAAAACCCAAAAAGCATTTTGTTTCTCTGAGGAGGCTGGAGAGAACTTACTTGAATCTTTAATAAAAAGTGTGACAAACTAACAGCAAAAAATTGGAATGACCTCCTTGTATTTTCTTGGTGAGCCTGCTGCTAGAGTACCTCTGTCCAGTGAAAGGATGGTGAAAAATTCAAGTAGGTTCAAAAGAATTGAAAGAATGATCTGAGGTCTGGGAAACGTGTTTTTTACAATGATAGCCAGGTCAGTCTATTAACTTGTCAAATACTTGGATACATAAGTACCTAGTTATAGTGAAGATGCCTGCTACGTGAAGACTTCTAACATGGCCAAGGATGTGACAAAAATACATATAAAAGACCAAATAATTGAGAAAAATTGAAACCTGAGTCAGTCGCACATTTTAGAGAGTGAAGGTAATTAGGATTCCTGTTGAGACTGGTGGATTACCTGTCAAAACTCCATGGTTTCCCAAAGGATGTTTCTCACTCAACCGGGGGTCTTATTCTGGGGGTCAGTCAGTTCGGTTTCATTCTCCATGTTTAAGTCCATCAATGCCTTAAACCCTCTGAAACCACACAGCCAACCTCTGAAGCCTTTGGCAAGCCTTTACTTGGGAAAATGTCCATTTGGGGCACTGGGAGATTTTTCTGCGTAGGAAAGTGTCTAATAGTCATGCTCGTCAGAGCCTGGCATAGGAAGTGTTTGCATTTCAGATACTCTACCTTAGCAGGAGGCTCTGCTTTTGTTTTCAACTCTCAGCTGCTGCAAGGGTGTAGGGTGGGAAAGAAGAGCTACAAAGAGCAGGCTGGAGGTATGCGTTCCACCTCTGGAGATCCCCCACACACCCATCTTAGCATAAAAACTTCTGTCACTGATGTACACAACAGCATATATGCAAATATTAGTATTTTATGTGCTTGGTGACCTATTGGCTAAACTGTTTTACCAATTAATATTTGAAATGTAACAGTTTTCATTCTTTGTGATGATCTTGTGTGATCTACAGTTCACTTGCAGTAGTAGTATCATTTGTTTCTCAGGAGATGCGCTGGAGTGCCTTGCCCCCCTCTCCTCAGCTTCTGCCTTCTCCCTCGGCAGACATTAAGTTTATTACTTGCTTGACTAATGATTGCCAGATCTGCTTTTCCTATTTTGGAGAGAAAAAGAAAATAAGAAAATATGGTTTACAGGAGAGACTTTGCAGACAGGACCAAGTGAAGGATGAGGCCCTGCCTATGAGTGATTGTTACTTCTGCTTTTTAAAAGATGTGGGGCACGGTCAAGTTTTTGGCGTGACATTGTCTTCTCACAGGTAGCATATGTTTATGCAGATAACTTTTGTGAGCAGAGACTGAACAAACAGAAATACTTTCTCAGGACTAGGACTAGAGCCTTTCAGCTCTCTGGTTTCTCTCTCTTTTGCCAGGTTTCTAGACGTCCTTTTGCTGTCACTGACTGCTGAGCAGGTGGAAAAAATTTTCTTAAGAGCTATTAAGAGGGCTTCATCAACTTAGTGTTGAAAAAAGGTTTTGTGTTTCATTGGCATGAGTTTTGAAAAAAGGAAAGTCTTCCCTGGTTGTTTTCAGAGAAGTCACCTGGCAACTGGGAGGCCATGGTGGCTTGTAGTCACACCTGGTGGCCTGTGGGCATAACCACTCTGTTTTGCTTTAGCAAAATGAAATAAGGACTTGCTATGGTGAGATAGCCCAAAATGGAGTTTTTTCCCATGTTAGGGACAATTTGTGTCCTTGTCTGGGACTGTGGTGCTTGGCTGTGCTTGCCTGGTGGCACCTGGGGCTCCCTCTGTGGGCTGCAGGCAGCACCCCGTGCCCTGCCCCCTGATGAGTACAGGCAGGTTTTCATGTTGTATTTTCTGAGTCATGGATTAAAAAAAAAATAAATCTACAGATTGTATGGGTGCTGTTTTAATTTATCACTTAGAGGATGAGGCTGAACAGAGTCTGTGGTTAATACAAATTTTTAAAAGATGAAGAAGTGTTTTTTTCTCCCAAGCTGACATACAATCTTATTTCCCTTACTCCTTCTCCTCCTTCAAAAAAAAGCTCCACCAAGCTCTTGCCTCTGATTTGTTCATAAATACAATATCAAACACCTCCTCTGTGCCTCTGATGTATGTTCGAGTCCATGTGCCACTGTGCTGATTCATCTGGAGGATGCCCTGTGTGTGAGTGGTTTGGCACAGTGTGGTACAGGAGAGGGAGCTGATAGCAAGGAAAGTAGAGGCAATGGCATAATTATGAAGGATTTTTTCCTCTCATACTGCTTCTTGTTATTTATTCTTCTCTCCATGTTTCCCTTGGTTATTTCTCTTCCTGAAATGAAAATAACCTGGCAAGAAAACAATGTTTCTACTCCCATCATTTTTTAGGCAGGGAACACCAGGCATGTTCTTTAATTCTTTAACGTGCTAACTGATGGATGATTATCCACAAATATTTTTTGTTGGCTTGTTAACTGTGGTGACATTTTTAGTGATGCTATGATATCCCTGTGTTATTGTTGCTTGATTTATCAGTGTCTAAAGGATTACCTTGTTGAAAAACTTGCTGTGGATCTTGTGTTTAAGGCTGACTGTATGTATATGAGCACACGTGTGAATGTAGGAAAGGAAGGGACAGAGCTCTTAAAATGCTGCTTCTGTTTTGGGCTTTTGACTCTGCATTATGAAACACAAACGGTAGCCTTGAACTTCAATGTTTTAAAATGGCATGCTTGAAGAGTGAAGTTTTGTAATTGAGAGCAGCTCAGCTACAGCCATCCTACAGTTTGCATGTGTTTACTCCTTCTCTTCTCCAGATTCCTGACGCACTTTTACTCATCCCCAACCTTCTACAGGACTGCTATTTGCAACCCTCTGCCTCCCCACCCACCCTGCCACTGCAGACGTGTGCCACACTCACCCTCTCTGGCTCATCCCCCACCACCTCCAGTGCACCCCAGCCAGCAGCCTGCTAACCAGGCACCCGACACCTGGGCACGCAAATTTTGATCCTATGCTGAGCCACTCTCTTTGGTATATGGCTGTCACGGGTCTTTGAAAGGTTAAAGCCAGCGTGCTGGTGTGGTCGGAGCAGTGGGATCAGGAGCGCTGTCAGGGAGTCTGTGGGGTCACCCTGGCTCTGAGGGGATGAAGACAAGCAGGGATCCTGTTCCCTTGGAAAGAGAACACTTGTTGAGAAATGCCCTAGGGAAAAACATTGCTGAAGGGTTAAGTATGAGGATCTCAGGAGTACCAACATGCAGAGCGATGCACAAGGTGGCTGCGGGCACAGCTCTGTGCAGCTCAGCCAGGGACTGAAGCGGTGGGTATGATAATGTAAACACTGAGTAGCTACTTAGAGATGCAGCAACTGCAGATAGTTTGCAAAAAAAAAAAAATCAAAATTGAAAAGAAGTGACTGTCCTGGTTTCAGGTGAGACAGTGTAAAATTTTTTCACAGTAGCTAGTGTGAGTCTGTTTTTTGGTTTTGTGCTGAGAAGGCTGATAACACTGATGTTTATAGTTGCTGCCGGGACAGTCAAGGACTGTTCAGATTCTCTGCTGTGCCAGTGTCTGGAGGGCCAGGAAAAGCTGGGAGGGAGCACAGCCCCAATCACTAGCCTAGGATTTTACCTTAGGTTTAGGATTGAGACCTAAACTGGGCAACGGTCTGTTCCATATCATGCAAGGTATATAGATGAGGCTCTGTCCAGAAGTGCTCTCTCTTGCTCCAGGTTGTCTCCCTCTGGGTCACCCCTCTCTTAGGGTTGTCTCAATATCTCAGACACTTGGGCTCTTATCTCCATTCTGGGAGTGCGGTTTTAGGACTCTCCCTGCTCTGGGATCATTGGCTGTGAATGGGCTGAGCCTTGGTCACTGGGTGGTGAGCAGTATTGCTGTGTATCACTTGTTTGTATATATTACTAATATTATCAGAATTATTATTATTTTCAATATTATTGTAGTTTTGTTGTTAAGTTGTCCTTATCTTAACCCATGAGTCTTTTTTCTCTTCACCCCTTTAATTCTCTCCCCCTTCTCGGAGAGGGGAAAGGGTGAGCGAGCAGTGTTTTGCTACCAGCCGGGGTAAAACAGTGATCTTGATCCTTTTTAAGCTCAACGGAAGCTTATATTTCCTGGGAAAGACGCTGTTGGAAATTCTGTATAAGTGTAAATACATGAAAGCTAAAGGAGGTAAAGTTTTTTTCTTAATTAGGATGATCAAAAAGAAAAGCAGCCTGGAAACTGAATGCCAACCACAACCAGAGCACCACAGCTCCTTTGCCATAGCAGGCGCAGATTTACTAATGAGGTGACATGTCCTGTCTCTTTTCTCTCCTTTGGCACCCAGATTACCCTGCCTGGGTGAAACATCTGCACTCCAGCCTGTGCAGTCCAGCTTGGGCTGTACAGCCCTTCATACACGGCACTGCTGGTCCAGTTACTGTGATCAGATTTCCCCCCCCCCCAGTTTTAATTTGACAAAGGTGTGAGGTGCTAGCAGTCTTACAGTGGCTCAGAGGTACTGCTCACCCAACATCTCCAGCTCATCCAACAACTCCAGCTCCCCCAGAACTCTGATTGAGATTTGGGCACTTTCTAGCTCTCTGAATCAGGTCCACAGGGGGTTGTTTTTTTGTATTAAATCCAGGTCACAAGCTTAAAGCTACACAGATAGAATGGACAAAGCCCCTTATTCCAGGTAGGCTCCTAAAATCAGATTGACTGTCAAAAAATTGTTTTGTCCTGAGGAGAAAGTTGGGGGAAGGGGAAGGCAGAGCACATTTTAGGGCCACTCAGGAGTCCTTTATGTAGGTTGTGGCCGTTTAGTCTTCAATGAAACATGAATGCTTGCCATAGCAACCACAGCAGCCGCCTCTGAGATAGCCAGCGCTTTAATAAAGATGGACATTCGCTGAAGAAAGTCTAACAAACACATGTAGACCTTTTAAGGTGCTGCACAGGAAAACAATCTCACTTGAAGAAGCAATCGTGTTTTCCCAGGAAGGGTGTAAGAGTTAATGCAATACATTGCCAGCTTTCACCGCATGTGCTGCGTGCTGGCACCTGGAAATTGCTGTTGTTTGAGTGGTGTGAGATGGGGGACAGCAGCAGTGGGGTGGGCGTCCGGCACAGCCCAGCCACCTGCGCTGCTGGGAGAGCTCACTGCCATGCCCAGGACTGGATATTTGAATCCTTTCCTGTTACATCTTGTCCCTAACTCCCCATATGCATCTCAAGTCACTGTTTTCCTGAAATCTTATGCCTGGCAGGTATTTTCCTGAAATGCACCCTTTCGCTTTAATCCCCACTTGATTTTAAAGAAAGATGGAAACAATTTTGCAAAGTCTCTTCGCCTTGGGAAGTCTTGAGGATGTTCAACAAAATCTTCTGTGGCTTTTTATTCACTTACCCGAAAAACACGTTGGGGTCCCTCACAGTGAGCAGGTTTGGATTTGAAATGCTGCTAGATCAGTCTTCTGGAAAGAGGATGCTTCAGTTTGTAAAATTTGAAACAAAATGCTCATTGAGGAAGTATTAGATTAGTCACAGATTAATTACAATTGTCAAGTGCTATTCATCTGTAGTAAGAGTGAATTCTTCACTCAAGATTCATAGTAAAATAACATTATTTTTCAAATAGAAATAATTTAAACTGAAGTAAGACCTTCTAATAGCACCATCTGTACAAGTAAATTACTTTCAGAGTGTACTGTACTGATGAACCAAGTTTTACGGATGCAATATGCTTATAAATCCCTTAGGTATTAAACATTAAGAATCCATGGCATTTTGCATTCATATAACCATGAATAAGAAACAATTTTTTTTTCTGTTGCATAATTTTAGGGAATATATTTTTATTAACTTTTCCTGTTTAATTAATATTTTTTGCCAAATAGCAAATATGATCACCATATTCATTAGTCTGACATTTCACAGGGACTTAAAGCTCCATAAGAAATTCCAGTGTTGTATGTGTCTGAATTTATGATTGTAACACAGTCACTCATCTTCTGCAGTTCCCAGGAAGCAGAGCAGTGCAGGGAAACTGAACTCATTATGTTGACTGAATTCGTTACTGCCGGACTCGCCCTGCCATGAAATAGCACTGCTCAGCCAATTGGGATTCATGGTCACAGCCCTTCATGGGATCATCAGGGTTTATAGTCCATAACAAATACAAATACAGAAAGGAACAATAACAGTATGATACATCTGACCTATTATCCCACCTTGCGAGACTTTGTCCTTAGTACCAGAATAGTGACTAGCTACGTGTTTTCTGTTGTGCAGACAAATAGGACGGTCACGGAGGAAAGAGAAACCACGCCTCAAAATGCAGCACTCTTGGTGTGGTCTTCAGTGACTAAAAGCCATCTTTATGCTTACAGCACAAAATACCGGTGTGTAGGGGAGCTTAGGAGGTTTGCTGGGAGTGTCTGGACATTGCAGAAATGCTTGGTTAAAGAAATTCTTGATGCCAGCTCTGCAGTCCACTTCAGAAGAAGCCTGACATCCCAGCAGGTCAGCCCTCCCCAAGCAGCGCTTGTGACCATTTTGATGCCACCACAATGCAGGAGCGAACTCGAGCATAAAGACATGCAATTGACACAACCTCTGTTTGCAGGTCAGCCTCTCTGTGCTGCACAACATGACCCATCTTCAGATATTTTATGTCAATGTAACATTTCTTATGAAATACACAGAAATTGCCTGTCATCAAGAGATTTAGTCTACCTACAGCACTTCCACGGTTATCCGTCCAAATTAATCGCAGGAGGCTGGCAATGGACATAGGATGAGATACCAATTCTTTCTGTACCCCAGAGGTAAAATAGAAATGGTGACCTGAGATGCAGATAAAGAGGAAATGATGAGAGCTTGATTTCTGTACTCTATGCCCTGTGCTAACACATGTGAACCACCAGATTGAGTCACCCCTTTGGGACCTGCTTATGTGTATTTTAGATCATACTTTTGATAGATGGGGGTGGGTGTTTATGTAGTCAAGAGGAAAACTAGCAGAAATGTGTGCCCATAGACAATCTAGAAGGTACTGAAGTTTCAACAACGTAATTTCTAGTCTAGTAAAAGGTAGTGGTTTGCTACCTTTTTCAGTTGCACTTGGTCCTATCGTGCCTATGTGTTATGTCGACTTTCTGCGTGCACTTTCTTAATCTTTGGGTCTCTCTTCTTTGGGTGTCTTGTCACTTTCATCTCTGTTCTGTCCCTGAGCCCCGGGTCACGCCCAGCCTGCAGACCCCAGCATCTCCACATGCTCTTGTTTCTGGGGGTTCATTTTCTGGAGCTACCACTGGAAGACTAAACACTATTTTTAGCAGATTTTTCTCTTGTGGTTTGAAAGAAAATGAAAATGGGAATTTGGGTGTGGATGTGCTGGGTGAATCCTTGAGAAGCAGCCTTTGGCAGGTCACTGTGTGGGATTGCTCCTAGGTGGGCTGTATGTAAAAGACTTTTAGAGTACTCCTGAGCAGACCAGATTTTCAGGTCAAGGTTTGACCCATAATAGACAATATATACAATAATACTTATTGCTTTCAGGCAATGAAGTACAGGTTGGAATTTGGCAGAGGACTATAGCAACAGCCCTCAGACAGGAAAATATGCAGAAAGAAACCCTATGTATTCAAAAAGAGAAAATTGAAATGTGGATCTCTGTTCAGCTTCTGAGTATTTGCATGGTTGTGCCAACTTTACCATGCTTAAGTCCATGTTTATGCTAAAACATAATCAGATCAACATTATTAGCGTAACACAGCACAATTCACAATAATTTGGAAATGGACCTTCCAGTGTATTTGAAAATGCCGTGGTAGGACAAGGACATTAAAATCCTCTTGTCTTCCTGTGTCAGGGTGTCTTGTGTTCAGCATGTCTTCAGTTCTCACAGAGCCTGGAGCGTTATTTTCCATACCCTTTCCGCTCCCCCCCCCCTTAGCTTCTAGGTACTTAGACAAAATTGGGTAAAGAAGCCTTTACCTGAGAACCTTTTTACTGGTTGCTGTGCTTTTAAAGCTTTAAAAGCTTTTGCTGAAAAGGTACCTATTTTCTTATCACTTTTTTTTTTTTCTTTCCAGAAAAAGGGCATCATTTGAAGTTCTTTTTGGCAGCTGTATTTCATCGTGATACATTATGTCAGGGCACATCAGTCACATGAAGATTTTATGGAAAAAAACATACCCTTTTTAGATGTCCCTCTCTGCAACCCCCTTCAAAACACAGTGTTTTTTCAAGAAACTCTTCAACTATCAACAGCATTATGATACTTGAAACATCGTGGGTGTAATGGCTTCATCTTATTCAATTATATAAATGCTACTTAAAGAAGGAATATAGAAGTAATATGGTGAATTTAGTAATTCTAAAAAAAAATTGACCATTTTCACCTTTACTGATGTTTACTTTTCAGTGCTGGGGAAGGGGCGCTTTTCTTTGTAACTAAGCTAATCCTGTGCTGTTCCTTATTTTACCATAAAATGAGATACATTCTGAATTCAGATGAAAATGAGGTACCTTGATGAAAGTGGGCTTCAGGTGTCACACACTAAGCATTGTACATCTCTATTTGCTCTGATCCTCCAGCACACATAAGATTTCACCTCTTCACCTTTGAGCAAGATTGCACTAACTTTGATGTTTTCAATTTTGTTCAACTCTGGGGAAGGAGCAACTACTTGAAACATGTTATCATTTAGACATTCAGAAGTTCTTAAAAAAAGTGGGGGGAGGGAGGGGAGAGAAAAAAATGGAAAGCATGAACTAAAAGCTGTAGATTTTTAACTTGAGCATCAGCTTTTGTAGCTAGTGCATTATGCTTTAACATCAAAAGCTGCCTCTATATGTAGAACAAAACAAAATGTAGATTTTAAAAGCACACAGAATTATTAAAAACAAATTTCCTTTCATATAAGCATTTTTCTGCAGAAATGATGTGGCTATCCTTTTCCATGTCAAAACATAAGCTTTGTGTTCTTGCATCTTTGCTTATGGCCCAAGTCTGTTACTTGAGCCTCTGTGCTTCCATGATATTAATTCACAATACTGACAGGTAATCTGTTTTATAACTGTTATTATCTGAGCAAAATAACAAACTAGGTTCTTCATTTTCTCTTCAAATCTGAGAACATGTAACAGTGGGAGCAAAGTTAAAAGTATGATATTTTCAAGATCTCATGTGGCATAGCAATATTCTTATAATGATTACTGCTGTGTGCCAGTATGATAGGTTTTTTGCTATTATTTTGTTATTATCTGGGGGGAATTTTTTTGCTATTGCAAGCCAAATTTTTACCCAAATACTTAAGATTTTAAATCACAGAGCCCAATTTCAAACTGCTCTTTACCTTCTGAAGAACAACATGGCTGTAAGGTCCTAGGAAGTTTCATCGAAATTCTTATGTTAATGATTGCTGAAAGTTTATATGTTTGTCTGTTAGTTCCTTTTTCTTCTTGCCTAGTTTACTCGGACTTGCATTGTTTCATCCCTATCTTCTCTACTGAGACTGCAGTTGTTCAGAGATGTTCATGGTAAGTAGCTATTTGTGTCCATCCTCTTGCTTTATTTTGAGGTTCAACTTGCACAACAGTGCAAACGGGGACAGTTTCCCCCTTCTAGGATGCACTCGTTGTTGAATTCACTTCCATTAACAGGCTGTTGGAAGCGAGTTAATGCCACGTTAATTTACTCTGACATCTGATTCTTCCTGCCTATTCTAAGAGTTGCTTAGACAACAGATCATGTCCTAAATGGTATTTCACAAAAGAGGTCTGAAGTCCTCTCCCCCAGAAGAGTGTAACTATGATTACTAATTCAGAAGAGTAATTTATGTAACACTCTGTACAGAGATCCTTGAGGTTATTACAGACACCAAGTAATATATTACTATTAATCAGCTACTTACCCGCTCTTCTTTTTCTTCCCAGTTTTCTAGGTGTCAGGCAATCCTGGAATCAGGGACCTGAAGTCATGTTGCAGCTAAGGCTGCAGCTCTGGCTA